>JAAGNO010022909.1:34237-108282 GCA_033439905.1 Ceryle rudis | reverse complement strand
GCTGTTGCAGGTATCCTCCTCCTGGAGCCTTTCTGCTGATGAACACAAACCTTGCAGCTTTCCCCATAAATATGAGATGCTCTTTGCTGCTGGTCTGGGTGGGAAGGCTGCTTTGCTGCAACAGGCGTAGGGATGCTGCCCTTGTGCTCAGCAAAACAAGTGGGGATCTTATGAATGTTTACAAATATCTGAAGGGTGGAGGTCAAGTAGAACGGGCCAGTCTCTTGTCAGTGGTGCCCTGTGATAGGACAAGAGGTATAATGGTAGCAAGGTGAAATACAAGTTCCACCTCAATATGGGGAAAAACTTCTTCACTGTGAGAGTGACAGAGCCTGGAACAGGCTGCCCAGAGAGGTTGTGGAGTCTCATTCTCTAGAGAATTTTCAAGACCCGCCTGGATCTGTTCCTGTGTGTCCTGCCCTGGGTGTTCCTGCGCTGCCAGGGGGGTTGGACTTGACGATCTCCAGAGGTCCCTTCCAACCCCTACCATTCTATGATTCTATAAGTGCCCGTGCCTGGCACCTCAGTGCTGCTTGGACCATCCTCTCCTGGTGCCACTGCAGCTTCTATTCTTTTTTTTTTTTTTTTTTTTTTTTTTCTTGTGTGCTCCTCAGTTCGAGTGAGGGCTTCGGCGTAGCGGAGAAGATCGTGCTGCTCACCTTCATCTCCGCCGTTATACTGATGGCCATCCTGGGGAACCTGCTGGTGATGGTGGCTGTGTGCCGGGACAGGCAGCTCAGGTGAGCCCACCCAGCTAGCCACTGCCTGCCCTTCCATGGGGAGGACCAGGGGAAAATCCCCAATTTAGGGGGGGGATCCCCAGAGCCAGGGACATAAACTGCCGCAGTGAAGGGTGTCTCTGGCCAGGCATTGTGCCGTGGCACTGTCAGACTCTCGCACTGGCCTCAGCCCACCTCCACTCGGATTTACACCGTGGCGGTGGGATCGCTTTATTATCCAGCTTCTACACTTTTAGCACTCTCAGTGTAAAAAAACCAGCCAGGTAAATCAGTGAAAAACAGAGCTAAGCATCTACTCCTCAGAGAAGCAGATTGGCCTCTACACCTTTCCCATCTCCTATTTCCTAACAAGCCCATCAGAAAGCCACACAGATCAAGGTTCTGTTGCAGTTGTGCTGCACTGCTGCAGCTTGGCAAATGTTATCCTGCCAGTGTTGGGGGGGTTCACAGGCAAGACTGCTGTCTAGAGGCTTGCTGCAACCCCCGGGAGTTGTCAGACCAGCCTCAGGAGCAGAGTGAGATATTCAACAGCCTCTATTCATGCTCTGCGTGGGACATTTAATGGATTTAATTCTATTTTATTGTTATGATTTAAAAAGTACTCTTCAAGTTAAAATTACAGCTTCAATCTAGATTCTTCTCAGTGCTTTCTGGAAAGATTTTCTCAATTTACAAGTTAAAATAAAGTTCCCTTCCTCCACCCCAAATTCTCCAATGCAAGCTGTGAGGCTGAGCCACATGCATAGGCCTGTGAGCATCTATTTGCCTCTTCAGTGCAAGCAGAAAGATTATGCAGGGAACACAGTGGATATTTAGCTGTAAAGACCAGGAAGAAACTAAGGGTGACCATATTAAGCAAGGTGTATATCAGAGAGGACTTTTTAGTGTGGTGGAGCAAATTAGACTCAAACACGTCATGAAATCTCTGTCCACATGTAGGGGATGCTACACTGAAACTACTCCACCCTAATTTTGTGATCTGTCTTGCAGGAAAATCAAAACCAATTATTTCATTGTTTCCCTTGCCTTTGCGGACCTGCTGGTGTCAGTGCTGGTGATGCCGTTTGGAGCCATCGAGTTGGTTCAGGACAACTGGATCTATGGAGAGATGTTCTGCCTGGTACGAACATCCCTTGATGTCCTGCTCACCACAGCATCGATCCTGCACCTGTGCTGTATCTCGCTGGACAGGTAGGAACAGAATCGTGTAGAGAATAATTATAGTTGTTTCAAGTTTCTGCAGTGTTGTTGCTTGTCAGTAGTAGCCAAAGGTCAAATATGAACCTGATGGGATACATAGAGCAATAAATCCCTTTCAGCATCTGATTTTGGAGAGAGGCCTCTGAATGCTCATCGGTGTAGAAAAAAACTTTGAAAGAAATGAGATTTATATCAGTAGAGCAAACCAGGTTCTCAGCTGCTTTGCAGCACAGCTCTGTTTGCATTTCTGATCAGACATGGCACAGTTGCTTCTTGAAAGTAAAGAAAAGGCATCTTAGAGATGTATCCCAAGGAAAGACCTGCAGCTGTTGCAGACGGAGGTGCATTGAGCATGGGACATTGTTTTAGCAGGGACATTGCTCTCATTACCAAGTCAGGTGTTGCTCACTGCCAGGGGCTGCAGGGGAGGCTCGGCTCGTGAATGGCTTGATGTGTTGTGCTGAGCCCCATCTTCCCAGGGACTGAAACATTAAATTATCTGCCTTTCTCTCTCTTGTCAAAAAAAAAAAAAAATTGACATATCTTTGAAGCGCTATCAGAACTGCTCTTCCTGCTGCTAGCAGCCATACAGGCAGATGAAAACTGATATTACTAAATGACACATTTTGGCATGTATTACCAGATTATACGGAGAAAAAGCAAAAAGAGCAACCTCCCACCCTTTTTTTTATAGGCTGTTTTTCTAAGGCATCCATTTGCACATCTCCACTACTGACTGCTAACAAAGATGTAAATAAAGCTGGTGAAAAGGATGCATAGGCTTTGTGGGAGACCCTAAAAACTTTCTTTTCTTTCAAACTTTTCCTGCAGAATTAAAATGAACCCAAAATCCTAAATAATTTATGGCAAACATTTCTGTTTTACTTTTGTCTACAGTATTTCACAGTAAATGGCAGAACTTCCCATAGAACAGCAAGAAATTTTCACAGGATAAATCCTTAGAAGAAAACATTTCAGTGGGCTATTCTAATGAGCAATATTTAGAGCTTTCATTTGAGTTCTGATCAGAGATTCCAAACCTTTTAAAAATACTACTACTTACTATTACCAATATGGCCAAAATAACAATAATCAGTCTCAGCGTCATGACAATGGATAATTAAATAGCATTTTTCATCCAAAGAGTCTGTACCTAGCCAGACTTCAAAAGATACTTGATTAACTTCTCCACTGATAGGCAGCACCCCTTTTTTGTGGGAGACTGGGCACATGCAGCATTGTTTCCAGAGAGAAGCTGATGTGTAATAGCTACAGCACGTTTCCTTATCTGGAAGTTCAAATAACTGGAACACAAATAGGAAGCTCATTATCTTAAAAACGTTGTCAAATTGCCACTTTGAGCCAATTACCAGTAAAGCAGATGTTAGGCACTGCGCTCTGGATGTGGCCTTGTTACATAAGATGTTGGGGTTTGATTCTCCAGGCTCTTAATTAAATACAGGGGGCCATGTAGAGAAGGGGACAGGAAGCTAAAATACTGTTCTCCCCCTGCCTCCTCTTTGTTCCCTGATGTCTGACTCCTGCAGGGAGTGGGGAACACCCACGTGGGGTGCAGAGAGGGAAATTCCCCCCTTTCTCCTGCCTATGCCACCCTTTGCTTTTGCTCCTGCTGGCTGTCCCTGTCAGCCCCCATGCTCCTGGGACAGCCTCACCTGGGGATGGTGAAGGGGTTGGGGGCAGCCTTGGGACTCCAGCTGTCGAAATGTGTGGCTCAGAGTTAGATTTTTAGGGATACAGAACAGAGATCACAGTTTTGTATAGGAAGATTTTCTTTATTTAAAAAGACCTGAGGCAGATTTTGCAAACACCCAGCTCAGTAGGACCTTGAAATGGAAAATAAAAACCCACACAAGACAAAGAACAAGACCCTAAACCAAGATGGATGAGATTCTGTACTAAACGAAACATGTAGAGCAGAGTGTGAACACTTGGAGAGGACTACAGCTCTGCTCTTCCCTCTCACCCGGAGGGTACTACAGCTCTGCTTTTCCTTCTAGGCTCTTTTATTCTCTGGCCCAGGGAGTCTTGAATTCTCTCTGCCAGGGGCAGAGCTGCTGTAGCAAAGGATGACCATTGCTGCCTGCAGTAACTCATAGATGCTTTCCCTTCTTTTGGACAGAGGGGAATGGGGAGCTGAGCCTGGGGACCCCCCCGCTCCATCCCCCCATCCCAAGCCAATGCTTTAATCACTACAATACTACACAGAAAAGGAGAACTGATGCCTTGAAAGAAAGCACGAGCTATAGCCATGTTTTGAAGAACACTAACTCTCTAAGTTTGTTCTATGTGTGTTGTGAGGTTCTGGGAAGGTGCAGCACACCCTGCACTGGGGTCTGAGGGTGATGAGCACTGAGTTTGTATGAGTCCTGTATCAGCAGCACTCCAATCTAAGTGGTAAAATTATCCTGCTTTTAAAGTTTTCTCCTTATTGAGTGTGTACTTGCTTGTTCAGAAACATTCTTCTCATTTCTTCAGGATTAGAAAGATTCTTTAAAGTAGAAGGAAAAATAGACACAAACACACACTGCCTAAAAATCCCCAACATCCACCAATTTTGGTGCCAAACTAGTTGAAAGAAAGTGTTTATGGCTCAGAATTTAAAGGAGCTGGAGATTCTTAAATGTGACAGCAAAAAATTCTTCTCAGAAAATGCCTGTAAACTTCTTCCTCATGAATGCACTGACAGAGAGAAATCTCCCAGTATTTTCCATCTCCCCAGTACTGGCCATGTTAAACTAAACAGCAGTCAAATTGCTTGTAAAGAAGCCGATGGTGAATTCATTAGTGAGTGATGACTGAGCTGAAAACCTCTGTGAGTTCAGGGGCGAGGGAGCAGAACTGCACTGTCTGGGATACAGAAACACAGCAGCAGTTTTTGACAGCTGACAAACTTGAAATTGCCAGCTGTCAGGGAATTATTTCAGGACACACAAATGCTCTTTCTCTTTCATGTGTGTTTACCATACATGTGCTGTGCTTTGCTCTCAGGCAGAGAGAGAGAGAAAGGATTCTCCAAGCTGGTGTCTGGATGCGGCCAGACATAGATAATTATCACAGCCTTTATCATTTGCTTGCTGCTTTCCCATTGAAGAATGATGCCTCTGCAGATGAGGTGCAGAGCTGATCTAAATTTTAGGCATTTCTCTGGTGTTGTTTTTCTTGTTTCTCTTCTCAAAATGGCTTTATTGAGTGCTTGTTAGAGCAATGACCGCCACATAAAACACCATTAGCAGAGCACTAATAGCAACATCTCCAAGACAGGTTGCTCCTCTCCAAAAGCACTTGAATTTGCCATAGAAACTTTTCTTTATAGTCTAATCTCTGCAGGGCATATATAGCTCTCTTAACCATTCAGTCTTGCTGTTGAAGTTCATCTTGGATGCTATTTTGATTCCATGGGTAATCATTTGGAGCTTTGCCACTGATGTGAAAAAAGCCAGGATTTCATCTTAGACATTTCAAAAGGTGTATTTCTTCTCCCAGCACAAAAAGGCAGTTATGTCTCTGTCTGCTGACAGTGAGTGTCAGCTGAAAGAGGAAGCCCAAGATCTCTCTGTCTCATGTGAAGAGGAGAATCCCAGTTCATCTGCATGGCTTTCATCACTTTGTTTGATCAGACACCTCAGCGTGAATCTGATCAAGTCCCAAGACTAGACTTCCAGTACCAAAAGTGAAGTTCAGACTGCTCATCATGGTGCTTGAGACTGACCAAGGTGCCTCCTATAGCACTGGACTAAATCTCCTGAACTTCTGTAAATGAAAATATAATAAAGGTGGGTCAGTCCAAGTCATCTTCTTCTCTTAAAGCTGTATTTCTTCCTCTGATGGATTGACTGACTGAGTAACATGATTTTCAACATAGACATTTTGATTTTACCACATCCTTAAAGATTTGTCATGGTCTCTTCCTTGCTGCATTGAGGGGGATTTTACACTTGGGCCATGCCATGCTGCAGGTCACCTGGAGCCAATGACTGTCCCACTTCACTCCTGTGTCTCTTTTGCAGAGATTAATTCACTTTTGCTGCCATGTATTTGGCTTCTGTTCCAAACCTCAGCAAGCAGGGCAACAGGGATTTTCAACATTGCTTGGGTGGGCTGCTGGATACAGAATAATAGATCCATTTTCCATACCAAAAAAAGGCTAAACCCCACCTTTTAAATCTGCCTTTTTCTCCTTCCCAATGTGCCCTTGCTGTGACAGGCGCATCGCTTCCAGCTGTGTTTTGGTCTGTGATCATCCTGAGAAGGGCAAGGAGAAAATTTCCACCTCACTTCAGTGCTAGAGATGAAAAGTGAAAATATCCACACTTCAGTCACATTGGGATGGATACGAGTACAAAAGTTTTCTAAATTCCACCTATTTCTAGAGCAGTTTGCCAATTTTAAAGATCCTTTTCCTTTTGCAAACTGAACTCAAAAAGTTTTGCTGTTCCTGGTGCCTATAAGCTACAACATGGGTACCTGACAGAACAGTCTATTAGTGATTAATGACTTGACAGAGTAATCATCCTCTAACCCAAATGAGCAGCGTACCCGACATGTGCCTGTTCACAGCTGGGATTTCACAGACTGGCAAAGTTTCCTAATTTCCATCTGCTGCACCAGATTTTCCTTTTGGGACTTGGACTACAGGCTTTCTAAGTGTTATCTCCCCCTTGTCCTGTACAGATGTGAGCTGAGATTTGAAAAGGCTTCCAGACAGTTTAATTTTTGCAGTATTCTGCAGTCATCCACAGGCAACTTTCTGGACAGCTCAAAATACTCTGATACAAGCAAGAGCAGCATGTCTTTCTTTCCCCCTCATCTGCAAAGCCTCAGACCTAGGCTTTAAAGGTTGCTGGCAGAAACCTGAATTTCTGTCACAATTTTTGGTTGTTTTGGGGTTCTTTTTTTTTCCACAGTGAGAACTGACTCCCAAATAGTGTTAAGAGGACAGAAGATATGAGGAGATAGTGGTGGATGGCCCTGAGAAGGTCAGAGCAGATAGATGAGTGCCTGGGTTTCTCTGCAAGGAAGGATGACTCAAGCCATCATTGACCTGTTCTCCCTGAGCACTGCTTCACTCATCCTGACAGCTGGCTTGAAGGAGCACTGGCTTCTTTCACAGTGTTTTATTTAATTTTTGCTAGCTGTTGCCCTTGTGTTCATTCAGACTTTATGGGACTATGCTTCTTCTAGCTGGTGTTTTTTTCTTTGATTCATATTATCTGCCTTTTGTTATATTGCAGGGGCATACGACTGTGGGATTTTTTTAAGAAAACTGGGTGGTTAATCTAATCCCCGGGACTCAATTTGGAGAGTCATTCTCTTCAACATTTTCAGAAAGAGTTGCTTGAAAAGATTTTTATCTGATAATATCTTGTATCTATTTCCATTACTGCCTCTGAAAAAGAAAAAAAAACCCAAACCTTTAATTCTCAAAGGCATTTGAGAAAATCACAGGATAAACTGATCTTATTGGTCAGACACAGGGAGCAAAGTACTGTAGAGACTTAGAGACACCCTCAGTCTCATCTGAAAATGTGTCTTTCCAAGGTATCAGAGGTATCACAGGTCTCACTGAATCCAAATTTTGCTGTCACTGGGTTATGCTTTTTCATCATCTCTTTGGTATTCTAATATAAAAGAAAGATTTAACCTTGAATTATTTATATATTGCATGTTTTATGCATATGTATCCATTCTTTGTGCCTATGCAATAAAAATAATTGCACTGCATATAAATAGATCCAGAAGCTATGATAGAGTCTCCAAATACAGTTAACCTGTCAGGAAAGGCAATTTTCATCTCCAGTATTTGCAGTAAAATTTGCAATATAATTCTCAAAGTCTTGGGAAAAAAAAAAAAACAAACCAAAACAAACAAAAGAACCAAACCAGAACAAACACAAAACCCCAAACAATCAGAGAAACAAACAGATCCTAAATGTCTGTATTCTTGGGCTTAGATGGCACCTCTGCTCATCACGCAGCCAAAGCATCCCGCAGCCTCTCTCAGCTTCCTCCAGCTCTCCTGGCTGTGTCCCAGCCCATGAAGCTTTCCTCCCAGTCTACATCTCTGCTGGGTACTAGGTACGCTGTTTGCCTGGTGTGTCTGAAGCATTAGCGATTCGCCATGTAACAGACAGGCCTAACTGTGTGTTTGTGTATTCAACACTGATCTTAGCGGAATTCAAACATACCACATAATCACTGTTAAATAAAGGCTAAACCAAAGCAGATGTATCCAAAGAGTGTTGGAGCACCAGAGTGACAGATGCTCGTTGCACCATTTACAAACATTAATTAACATTAATGTACTGTTCAGACATCAAATTAGCACAATCCCTTGAGAGAGGTGATGTTTTAGAGACTCCAAAACCCTGATGCTCTGCAGTGGCAGTCGGTCTGGAGGAGAAACCCTCTCCCTACACGGGGTAGGAGGGCACATGGGTGGGAGAGCACATGCCGGGGGCACAGGAGAGGTGAGGTTTGGGTGGTCGCTGGCTCTGCCCCCCTGCCTGGTGCCTCCTGTTTCCAGAGCTGCATCGCATCTCTCTCCGTGCGTATCCCTTTGGCTGGCGTCACAGCCGCTGCAGCCAAGGCACAGGGGGATCAGCTGGCTCACCATAGGATGCCTGGGCCACACTGGGGCTGAAGGTCAGCAGCACAGTGTCTTTCTCAAAGATGGGGAGGAAGTAGCTGTGCCCAGTAGTGCCCTGCAGAACATCTGTCGGCTGGCTAGGGGTGGGGGGAGGTTATTAGTGGGGAGACTTAGGTTTTAAATAGCTACCAGTAAGGAATGATTAGGCAGTCAGCAACCTGATTAGGTGACACCAATTCCAGCTACAGTTTTCAACCAGCCCGTAAATCCCCCATGCCCTTTTCAACTGGAAAAGCATCTGATCACGTACAGCTCCCAGGTGCTTAGATGGAGGAACAAAGGCAGCACAGGAAGGGGCTGAGCAAGGGCAAATGGAGACCGTCCACGAGGGTTGTGGGATGGGACACATAACTGTGGAATTATCCCTGTCACACTCAGCTCAGCAAGAAAACTAACACGGCATTTGCAGAATTCAGGTCTGAGAGCATTAGGAAAAATAACAGAGCAGATGGCCATGGCACAGCCTGAGGGATGCACTGTCCTTTATTAATCTTTACAAACCCTCTAGAAATACGGTAATTTATTTTGCCAGTGTCACTGCCAATAACCCTCCACACACACCAACCCACACAGGGACCATGAAGGAGTCCTCTATCTCCATTTGGCAACATACGTTTGTTTGTATTACTAGCTAAATTTATCCAGTTCCAATTAACTGTTCTCTTTAGCATTTTTCTCAGTGTAATTATCTCAACACCAGCAGGCCGTTGTTTTTCTAATAAGAATTTAATTTTGTTAGATATAATCATTTTAGGACATTTTTTTTTTTTTCTGGACCAGCAATGCATAACTTTGTTTTATTTGGCATAGTCAGAGACCTTAGCTTACTTGCTCAGGGGGAAAAAGGAAAGCAGAAAGAGCATTTCTCTCCACAAAAAAAAAAAATAAATCTGGTTTTGCAGAGATGAGAACCTGATTTCACTGAAATTCTAGCAAAGCCAGTAGTGCTGGTAGTGCTGGTTTAATTTCACACAGGCACAAATAGAGATCCTAGCTCCTTAGTTTTGATCACTTGGGCAGGGTACAGCCACAGACTCTTTCTCAGTCTGGATTCACCAAGGGAGAGGAGGAGTGTGCAAAACCACACTTGGATTTGGGGTTTGTGTAGCATGCCAGAGTAGAGCTCCAAAAAGACAAAGGAGAATTTCCAAGCCAGCCAAATCCTCATATATAACTTGTGGTCCAATGAGGAGAAGCAGCACCTCTCTTCTGAAATAAATATCCCTGTCATCCCTCCCATCAGTGTCATTCAGTGTCTTCAGCCTCTGAACTGGCTGCCCAGGGAGGCAGGCCCTGGGAGCCCCTTGGCCAAGCTCAGCCTCCTCTGGACTGCCAGGCAGAGAGCAGAGTCCCCTGTGGTGGCAGCTGGTGAAGCCTGGATGTCTCCTGTTGCATTTCTTTGAACTTTCTTCCCTTAGGAGCTCACAAACAAATCATTCTCACTTTGGTGTTTAAGGCATGGTTCAGCAGGCATATATAGGCACAGAGCCTGTATGGGCATAGTTGTTGCACCCTTACTTTGGGAGAGAGCTAATAGCACCCACGGTTTTCCCACCCTCCTGTTTTCTTTTTTGTAGATTATTTAAGAGTGGTAAAAAATCATTCAGTGGGAGTATTCAGTAAATTTTCCTTGGCTTGTTCTGGCCCTAGTGATGATAAAACATATGGTATGTATATAATTTTATACATGCACATGACACCAAATGGTTTTAAATGTGGGCCACCCACAGAACCAGTCTGTTTAGTAAAGGTGGGTGTGTATTTGTCTGTCGGTGATATCTAAGTTGCTTCTTGCAGGGTGGTGTCTACATACCCGTAGCTCAAACAAAATTGTATTGGAAACCAGGGAGATACTTTTATTTTTTCTCCAAGGGCAAGGAATTATCTAATGCAGCTAAGTAATTATATTTCTGTAGTGCCCAGAAGGCAAGTAAAGAGCAGCAGTGTGGTTAGAGCATCACTGATCCTGAGGCAGGAGCTGAGGACTCCAGGACTGCTCTCTGGAGATGTGCCCAGGACAGCTTTCCTGCTGCCATGGGCTTGAGGAGGCAGTTGGATGTCCAGGCTTGATGGGTGGCCAGATGCCTTGCCCGCTGTATCACTGCTTGCTTCTCTTTAACCACAAAAACTGGTGTATTTTAACATTACTGGCCCAGCGGGTTATCTAGATTCTTGGACCTTTGATTTCAGTCCTGACCACAGATCCCAGTCACAACTGGAGACTCATCATGCTGGTGCTTGATGAGTATGCAGACAGTCACTACCACTAATAGCCATCCTTGCCATAGATCACAGCTAAGGTATGCTGCTGTCAGAGCTAGGTCACCAGTGTGTTGAAATGCAGTGCTGTTTCTCAGTCTCAGTCTTTCCTTTCTTGTCTACAAGAACCTAGAAGTTATAAACTTGTAATAACTACAGATGTCATCATTTAAAAGTAAATGTGCTTTTCAAGAATTTTTTTTTTTCCCCTACCTTTTTTGAGGGGGAGGAGGAAAGGCAGGGTATGACACAAGGAGTGTGCATACATGGGTGTGCACGTACATGTAGGAATTTTCATACAGGCAAAATGGCAACAACAAAAAAACATGATTGACAACAGTTATATTTCCACAAAAGCCTTGGGCCGACACAGACAGATTTAGCATTCAGTTGTACGAGGCAAAAATACAACTGAGGTTCATTTTCTGTCTGTTTTCTCTTTGGCTTCACAGCTTTCTTCTTATCTGCCATCTCCTGTCTTCACATAGATACAAGTTTAACATTAGACAATCTGTCCGTGATCCTGCTGCTGAGGAATGTGATATTATGTCTTCTCTACCCGAAGTGCTGAAGGCTGTTAGGTACAAATATGTGGCTGATATATGTTCATCAGGCATTTATATCTACTTCCTGGTTTTACATGTAGCACTGACTGTGAAGAGTTGCTTGCCAGCAGGCAAAGCACCAGTCATGTTCGGAAAGGATAAAATATTTTGCTCTTACAGAGCGTGGACAGTATGAGTGACTGCAGCAGCTCCTGCTGGTGAGGCAGGTAGGAATATGGAGGAAATTGCCCCACAGACTGGGGCACTGAATCACTGAACCTTGGGCATTTCTTTTTAACTTTTGTGAGCATAAAGGAGATGTACTTGTACCCTCTTGGAGACACTGGGAGTGTGTAAGTGTTCTGGTTTTACTGGAATAGACTCCCAGACCAGCTGTGGTGTGCAGGCCAGCAGCAATTTGGAGTCATCCAGGGCAGCTGACCTGAGCTGGCTACAGGTGTGTCCCATCCCATCCCATCCCATCAACATCATGGTCAGTATAGAGGGGCAGGTTTGCTGAGGATGAGGGCCTTCTGCTAGGGCACTTGCTTGGACTCCTTCTGACTCTGCTCCTCTTCCTGTTTCTGAGGATTGCCTTCCTGTTTACTGAGACTGGTGTATGTTCACTGGGCTGAGTATAACTTTGTTTACTTTATATTGGTATTGGTTTTGCTGTTTCATTAAATCCATTTTCATTTTATCCCTGGGTCTCCTCCCCTTTTCCAGATTCTCCTTCTCTACTGGGAAGGGGTCATTGGGTTATGGAGTAATTGGTGTAGTTTAGCCCCAGATATGGGCTAACACAAGATCCGCTCTGGGGAATTGATTCTGTTGGCAATAATTGCCCCCTGCCCCCCAATCACTGCAAGTTCCCCTGGAAGACTAGGGAGCATCACATTCATGTTCCTTGAGACAGAGCCTGGCCACAACACTGTTTCACAAAGCCGCCAAGTGATGCTGGGCAGGTCACAAATCCTCAGTAGCCAGACATATCTGCAATGGCCGTAAGAGCCTTAGGTAAGGCCATAGGAGCTGTGGATTTCTTCTTCTGAGCCATCTGTAAAACGTTAGTGCTTGATTCATTCATGTGGCAAATGAGATATTTGCCATAACCACTATGGGAAAGGAAGAGTGTTATAATAACCTTTGCTTTATGAAGCTACTTGAAAGATCTACAGCTCCAGGAAGGGACTCTTGTGTTTCCCCTTCAGTGAAGAATGTCATAACAGAGGCAGAGGAGAGGTTGTGTTTCACATCATCTGCTCTGATGGAGGTAACAGGGAAGTTAACATTTTCAAGGAACTACAAAAACATGGGTCTTGAGTGATAATCGTAAGAATTAATATTTAATTAAACTTGGACATTGTATTAATCATTTGTATGTATTACATTTTATATTCATCCATCACACTGTCATACCAGTACATAATAGCTATTCTTTATGAGCACTAGAAAACAGCTTTAGCTTGAAAGGAAGCAGAAATGTAGAATAAGAAAATGTCTTTATTTCAGCTTTTGACTAAAACTATTGATAATCTTAGAGATATAATTACTTTTCTCTCAGTGAATAAATAGCTGCTTAAATGCCCAAGCCATCACATACATCAAATCACCAGCTACTGCAAAAATTGGTGTGACTTAAATGACTTCTGTTGTATACACAGATTTCTATTATCTGACCCTCGGGGCCATTGAATGGAAATCCTGCTGAGCTATGGACAAGTGGCTGGTGTGCTTCTCTACCTCCCTTGCCATCAGCAAAATTTTCACCCACACTGTGATTGCGGAACCTTGTTACGGGTAATGGTGTAGGGCAAGAGGAACCCAGCTCGACTTTCTGAACACAACGGACGTCACAGCAGCAGCAGTTAGCAAAAAATATATATGTATAGTCTTTTGACATGTAAGTGGAGGAAAATTGCTGCTGAATCACTGGGAGGGAAGAAATATGAGAGCTTAAGATGTCATTTTTACAGGCATAATTTTTACTCTAATGGCCTTTAATAGCAAACTATTACTAGTGTAATGCTGTCAGCTGCAGCAGAGGGAGAAGTACAGAAATGTAATAACTCAAACTGCTTGGAAGAGTTGTTTTCCTGCTGTAGTTAATTAGCAATGTATCGTGGTTTTCCTTTTTTATTTGCTTATTCAAGTTGTAGAATGGTAGCTGGTGTCTTGGCTGTTCTTTCCCCTTTATTTATTGAATTTCTTCTTTTTCCCTTTCTGCAAATGAACGTAGTCTTTTGTGACTTGCAGTAATTTGCCATCAGGCATGTCACAGTAATCCTTTGATGTCCAGTACTGGGTAGCACTTTCCAGCAAGTGCCTCTCAGATAGGAAACAATTAAATATGCCACATATATCTCCCGGGTGTTTAGGGTCAGAAGAGCAGTAGCCCATAATGCCAAGAGAAGCACCATCTGTCCTAATCCGCAGACAAAAACATTACTGAAAATACCTGTTTGAATTCAAAGGTCAGTTTATTTCCTGGGGGAAGGAAATCTGTAGAGCAGGGGGAAATCCAAACGCAGCAAGCTCTAGCAACACAGGGGAAAGTTACACAAACACATTGTGGCTGTCATGAGGAGGGTAGTTATCCTAGGAAGAGAGGAAATATTTATTCTATCGTCTGACATCATTAAGATATTGAAATCTGACCATGATAATCCTCATTGTCTGATAGACACAGAAAAATATAGGTTGGAAAGGACCCCTGGAGATCTCTCGTCTGTCCTTCCTGTCAAAACTGGGCCAAAATCAATCTTACATCCATCTTCCTTTAATTAGGTCACTCAAAGCCTTACCCAGTTGAACTGTGAGTATATTCAAGGCAGGATACCCTCACTTATTCAACTTGGGATCCAGTCAAGGCAAGCTCCAAAACTAAGTATATCCTGTTCCTGTAAATTATTCAGCCTCTCCTTCTCCCTCATGGGAGGGATGTGAGGGCCATGTTACTGGGACAGCAATCAGACCCGCCGACCGCCGTGGTTGTTAGCATGAGTACCATGAGAGGAACGTTTCACCCAGTACTCTAAAAGAACAGCTACTGTCAAATATACCATTTCTTTGAAAGTGGAACTTTTCAGAGGAACAGGCTGATTTTCATGCACACATGAAACCAGAAGAGAATGTAGAAATGATCAAATTGAAATAGTTGAATTCTTGCTTCAACAATTTTCCCCTGTGACATTTTGAATCTTGTTTCAAAGACAGTTTTAAAAAAATGTTTTCTTTTGACACTTTGATATTATTTCAACCCTTTGTGTGGAATATATCATCTGATTTTATCAAAATAAAGCAATTGAGTTGACTTCACAAGTATTTTAAAAAAGAAGTCTTAACCCACATATTTTTATGCCTGTTTAGCACAAAACTTGTTTCACACTCAAATCTTGATGAAATAAATTGCACACCTCAAGGACATCTCTCTAACATACACGTAAACTGTGTGTATGTGTGCATTCATGTATAGCTTATTTTAATGTACTACTGGCACTTAAGAATTCTGACAGGTTTCTTCTCAGGTTAGTGGTCCAGCTTTAGTGTGTGTTTACTAATTTAATGTCTCTAATTCATGATTCTGTTGACCTCATAAAATTGACTTCTATAGGCAATCATCACTGTAGCTCTCTCTACGTACACATTATACCTTGATGTTGAGGCTTGACTCCAAAAATCTCTGACAGAGATCATTCATTTTGTAAACAGCTTTGTAAATAGCTACTGAAGGCCACTTCTTCAATGCAGTGCCCATATCCTATGGGGCACGATACTGCATAATTTCTGGGCTTACCAAGTCTGGAAACTACATCTACCAGATGATCATTATTCATTCACTAAGAAAATGTATTCATCAGGCACACAGCTGAATGATATATTTAGTTATTTAGAAGACCTGGGAATTTATGGGCACTTCTCGTGTCTCTGGACCCCAGTTCGCTGTCGCAGCTTGGGGACATCAGTATTGGCCTGTTTCCTCAAAATGTGCAGAAATCCAAAAATCTAAAGATCAAAAATATTTTATTGGGAACCTGAAACAGACTGTTGGGTCAGGACCACCAAAAATCTTCAATAGGATGGTATGATTACTGATCTGCTGTGCTTATGGGTGTATATTAATTTCAAAGCAACAAGATTTCTGGTGATGGGTTTGACACACTTTCCTGATGTAGAAATCTGCTGGCGGCTGGGGAGCACAGGGACCAAACAAACAGAAGAGATGATTTCTCATCTCTTTGAAAAGATATTTTTAATTCATAGCTAGTTGTTATTTTAAGAGGAGGGACCTGTTGTACTATGAATATGTTGGATGGCTCAGGAGGAGAAGAGGGAACACAGGGCATGTCCCCTTGATGGTGTAAAAACTAGAAGCCCTGTGCAGACATTTGCCCTGTCCTTGTGGCAGAAGCTCAAAGCCCAGCCAGACAAGAGGGTGGTTCCTGTGAGGTAGAAAGTGAGCATGGTTATGGAAAAGCACACTTCATTTTACTGACATTTTCACAGCTTTGAAACACTTTGTTAATTTGCAATAACAGCTTTTGCAGTCTTGTCAAAATAAATGTCCATTGCAGTTAGGAAAACCCCAACATTTACTCAGTTATGGCTAAATGCAGGGAAGGTGTACTCATTCATTGTGGTAAGGAGGGTGCAGACAGCCTTGTGACTAAGTGCAGAGGGAGAGGAGGTCTGAATACGAAGTCACTCCCTTGCTCTGCAACCTCAGACAAACCACAACATTAATCTGTGCCTCATTTTCCCTAGCTGGAAAACAGAAAATACTGTCTTTCTCCTGCACGGAACTATAAAAACTTATTTACTCATACTGTGAAAATATCCTGAGCTCCTTGTGTGAGAGGCAGTCAATGCAAATAAGCCAGAGAATTTTTTTATTACTATTTATTTTTGTTCCCCCCCCCCTTTTGAAAGGCAAGAGAAACAAGCTAGAGAAAATGCTTTACAGTTTTATTTAGAAGACTGGGAAATCTCCTTTGATGACCATCGTTCTCACGCATTTTTCCTTTCAGGTACTATGCTATCTGCTGCCAGCCTCTGGTTTACAGGAACAAGATGACTCCATTGCGCATTGCTGTAATGCTTGGAGGGTGCTGGGTAATCCCAACATTTATTTCTTTCCTCCCTATCATGCAAGGCTGGAATAGCATTGGCATCATTGATCTGGTGAGTGGCTAAGGAGGTACACCAACCTGCTGTCAAATATACTCAGTGTTGTATATTCTTTAAAAAGCAATATTCAGAGAAAAGATGGCAAGAGAGGTTGAAGATGAAGCTTCTTGTTATTGATGCAGAGGGGCTGCTGACTTTCTGGAGGATGTCTGTAAATGGCTTTGAAATGACTGTCCTGGAAGGACTGACACAAAGATGGTGTGGATTTTATCCACATCTACTGATCAGTTTAGTGAGTAGTCCTTTGAAAATATGCCAAACCGCTGACCACTGCCAGCTCAGCCCAAGGGTCCCTCCTTGCTATGCCAGCAATAATGAAGAGCCAGGAAACCCAGAGGCTCCCAGAAGAGGATGGTGCTTTGGGCCAGTCCCATTAATATCCTCTGTCCTGGTGTGAGCCTTGAAGAGGTGGGGGGAAGGTGAAGTTCCCCTGTGCAAATCATTTCAGCAGGAGTCAATTTTCCCCACTGCAGTTTGGTGTTTCTCGCAGGATCCCATCTGAAGGGAAAGGAGTTAAGAGCTTTGAATCTGCTCTCCTTCCAGTGTACAGATGCAGGCATTAAAAAAGGCAAACTGTGAAAACACTTTATTTAGAAGAGCTTCTTTAAAGAGATGTGGCATCTTTTATGCGAAGTCTCAGTCAAGGAGCTATGAATACTTTTTGGCACATGAAGAACAACAGGTGCAAGCTGCCAAGCCTCTAGACAATGCGATAAAGCCAAAACTGCTTCCAGACATGCACCTTTAGGACCTGCAGCTGGTAGAAAAGGGAAGTGTATTTTGTTTATGTAACAAATCATGTCAGGTATCTGATTTCTTCTGCTGATTTCTTGCCCCAACCTTTTCAGAAAAGACTCGACACCCAGCTGTCTGTACCAGCTTTTCTAAACACCAGTGCAAACCCTGCTCTTCCTTGTAACTTGCTGGTGCTCACCGTGCAGATTCCAGTCTCTGTATCCTGAGAGGTAGTGCAGGGTTCAAACACCAAAATGATTCATAGTTTACTTTGGAGGTAAACTTCCTTATGTGCCTAATTAAATAATTTTGATATAGTAGTTTTAAATAGGATACAGCATTTATACTTTTGTTGAAGGAAACACCGGAAATCATGAGCCTGATGGACCTGCAGTAATATTGTTTTGTAGCAAGAATAGCCTCAGAGAAAACCTGGCTGTTCCAGTTATGCCCTCTGCTCCCCAGACTCTCATGCAAGACCTTTTCTGCTGTGTCTGTTTCCATCACAAGTCATTGACCAGATCTCAGCCTACGAACTCAGTGGGCAGACTTCTGCTGCCCACAGCCCTGTGCCTGGGAAACCCAGTGTCACTCCTGGCCTGGAGCTGCCTTCAAGACACCACAGCCCAATTCCCTGTCCATCTGGTCTTTCTCTAATACCTCTGTGACACTTGTGCATCCTTGGTGTAAAACTGCACCCAGATGAACAGAGCAGTGAGCACTGAAAAAACACATTGGCACAAAGTGAAGTTACTCCTCTTTTCTCTGTCTGAACAGGGGAGTTAGGCTAATTTTCACTGACCAGGTTGAGAAATGCCTTGGGATACCAGAGCTGCAATGTGAGCTGGTCCTGCAGGCCTGGGGACCAGTAGGGCTAAAGAGGCCTTGGTGTGAGCGCAAGCTGGAGAGGCAGCAGTGGGTATGGCAGGGACTGCAGATGTGAGAGGGGAGGGAGGGGAAAATTGGAAACTAGTGGTGAGACGTCCCAGCAAAGAGAATGCTGGTATTGGAGGAGCAGTGCTAAACTTCTTTCCTTCTTTGTCCTTGTCCTTCCTCACCCTGTCCCAGATTCAGCAAAGGCAGTTCAACAAGGCTTCCAACTCCACTTACTGCATATTCATGGTCAACAAGCCATATGCCATTACCTGCTCTGTGGTGGCCTTCTACATCCCCTTCTTCCTGATGGTGCTGGCCTACTACCGCATCTACATCACAGCCAGGGAGCATGCCCGCCAGATCCAGGTGCTGCAGCGCGCGGGGGCTCCCACCGATGGCCGACAGCACCACCCGGACCAGCACAGCACGCACCGTATGAAGACTGAGACCAAAGCTGCCAAGACCCTGTGTATCATCATGGGGTGCTTCTGCCTGTGCTGGGCCCCCTTCTTTATCACAAACATAGTGGACCCTTTCATAAACTACACGGTACCAGGGAAGCTGTGGACGGCTTTCCTGTGGCTGGGCTACATCAATTCAGGGCTGAACCCTTTCCTCTACGCCTTCCTGAACAAGTCTTTCAGACGTGCCTTCCTCATCATCCTGTGCTGTGGTGATGAGCGATACCGAAGGCCTTCCATCTTGGGGCAGACAGTCCCCTGTTCCACCACCACAATAAATGGATCAACTCATGTACTAAGGTAAGTGTTTCTCAGATGCTGCAAAATGCCTGGAGTCACTAGAAAGAGTACTGCTCTAGGGTTTTCACAAAGGATTGATTTTGCTTTACATTTGAAATATCTGATGGATTAACTGTTTAAAAAGGGAGGGGGCAAGAGAAGCACCCAAAAATATGTAGAGTGCTCAAAAAAACCTGCTTTTGTAGATAACATTGGCATGCACAGTTTATCCAGAGGTGTGTTCAGGAAAGCGTTGGGAGAATACAGAAGTCGTGTACGCATTTTGGCAAGCCCTGCTGTTTGGTCTGAGGGGAAAATCTTAACCACCCAGGGAGCACCTTGGGAGAGACTGCCTACTCCATCTTCTCTAGGAAAGACATCATGACACTCCCTTTGCCGCTTCTCAGGTTCTTCCTTTGTAGCCCCACCAGCCTGTGCTGCATCTTCTGAACAAGTGTTAGGCAGAAGAGGAACTTCACCACATGCTTTGACCCTGCTGGGGCACTTTGTTGGCTCTCTGGGTGGAGGATACTTGTTGTTGTGTCTTAGCAGCTCAGAAAATGCTGGGGTGTCTGCCTTTTACTGCAGCCCGGTCAAAGCCTGCCCCTGTGCAAGGCAGTGGCACCCAGCTTTGCGGGAGCCCTGGGAGCTGAACCTGCCTCTCATGGGCTACAGGACATAGTACTGCTGGTTGGCAGTTTGGTGTCCCAATGAATTTGAACCTCACCCCTCACACCCCCCCCCTTCACTGAGTACCACAATGTGTTCATTGCAAGAGAGAGCGTGTAGCCCATGCACTGGAGGGTACACAGTGGTTTGGAGGACTCTGGTATATGAGCCACCCTCTGTGGTCTTCTTCTCACTGAGCAGGGAGGTGGGAGGCAGAGTGCGGGAGGAAGGCAGGGAAGAGCAGTTATCTCCCGTAATATCTGATCAAACTGCAGTCTGAAGAAAAACAGAGGTGTTTCTATGCAGCTGTCTAGAGGAGGTTTGGTTCTTTTGGTAGATGGATTCATGGTTGCTTCGTGGTAACCATATTTGCGTTCAGAACTGAACCCATCCAGAGACTAAACCTGACACTGAACACTTCCCAGTTGAGTCTGATCTGCTGGTTTGCCCAAGCTCCCTTCTACGGTGATCTCTGAACTTCTAGAAAGAGTTCTTAACTGTATAATACATGGGACATGGGGCAGGACTTGTCACAACCTTGAGACAGACCTCTCAAGCTTCCTAAGTCATGAAGGACATTACAACCTATTTATCTCCTGCTGATTAAAACTGTTCAGGGGCCACGGTCCCAGAGCGCTCTGTCTGTGATGGATGTGTGGCATGCTCAGCCTGTATTTCTACTGGAGCTGTGCTCCTGTGGACAAGCCAGATGCTCCTCTGCTGTGGTTAGGATGATGGAGAGAGCAGCTCTTGTTTGACATAGTGCATCATCTCACAGCGAGCAAGCTGGTACCTCTGGCTGGGGAGGATGCAAGGATGGATGCTGGCAAGGTGTCCCTGCATGGGGATAAGTGGAGGGATGGCTCATTCCCATCCCAGGTTAACCAGGGCAGCTCTGTGCTCCCACCACAGCACCAGCCTGGTGGCCTAATTACAGAGAGAGTGGCATCTATTTTGGGTAGTAAGCACAGCAACAAGGTACCTTTTGTTAAGTATACAAGGAGAGAAAAAAAATGGAGCCTCTCTTAGGTATGGGTTTGAGATGTGGAGGGCAGGGAGCACATCAGCCGAGAAAGTGAATTGCTTCAGTCCAGACATCTGCCCTCCAAGTGTTGCGGGTGGCAATGCTGGTGCCTCCTCACATCTCCACGCTGTGTTGCTGGTTTTGCATTAAGTAATCTTGCCGTGACACATTGTAATCCTGCCTGTGCCCTGTGGGACAGGAGGCTCAGGCCAGCACTGTCCTGGGGACTCTGGGTGCTGGACAAGCTCCTGAGAGAGCAAGCAGCCAGGGAGGCTCCACACACTTCCAGGAGGGCTGAGCTGTTGGGGGTTTCCCTCAGTTTGTGCCCAGTGTCCCTGAACTGATAAACTACTCATTTGGAGACTCTGTTTAAACATATTGATGTCCCTGCAATGGTGAAAGCAAATGTGAAGAGTCAACTCCCCTCCAAAGCTGGGAGTGGTCATGGTCTCAGCTGCCCTGTTCAACTGGGGAGGCTCTGGTGGGCTGCAGTAAATGGTGGATCCCAACATGGAGGTGAGATAAGGCTTTCCTCATTTCTGCCTTCTCCTTCCCACTCGTAATACTCTGCTCCCACATGCAAGTTACCCATGCACATGTATAACAACTCTGTCGATCTAGATGTGACCACCGCTGCAAAAGGCCTCCTAAGATGCACGTAGCATCTTGTCCATTTCTATCTTTTATGAGTACTTTTATGGATAAGAGCACATTGCCTCTCTTTGACATACTACACGTGCAAGTCAGGTTCTCTCCTTCCTCTCTATATCATTCCTGCTCTGCAGAAGGCACTCACCTCCGCTGCCACATCCCCTCCTCCCTCCATGTGCCAGAGGGATGCAGCGCTGCGCAGCAACACTTCAGAGAGCAATTATTTTCTCTTTTCCTCAGTTTTGTACCTGATGAGAAAAGCATGCTTCTTTCCCTGGTGCAGTGATGGACTGATGATGATAGAGATGTGGGGATTAAAGCAAAACCAACTAATTGTAGTCTGTGGATAGTTAATCTCACTTGAGGGCTTCTCTCTTAAATGCAAAGAAGTTGGTCCCAGCACAGATGGAAGAGAAATTTAGCAAGGCAGGTTCTCTCAAGATGTAAGTACATTTCTTTACTAGCTTGGAAATACAAGAGGTTTGTGTGCAGCAGCTGAAATGTTGAAACCTTCCAGTATGGGCTGGATTCATACCAACCCAACTGAGAAGCTGTGCAGGGGCTGGACCTGGTTCACATGCTTCTTTCCCAACCTCAAAGTTATTTCTTCCTGACCAAGAGCTCCTGCAAATGGGGAAGTTGTGCAAGTGGGATTTTACAGCTGCTTTTTGCACCCTGGCAGGGAGAGCAGTGACGAGGACAGACCTAACCTTGTGCTGGATCTAGGGCAGAGTTCCTCCTCCACAACCCACAGAGATTGCAATTTTGTATTAAGCTGATGTGAATCATCTAGCCTCAAAGGAAGCCAGGGGTGGTTGACAGTAGGTCTGGGATTTTTAACTCCTCTCCACTTACAGTCTTGAGAAGATCTGAAATTTCCTTCAGCTCTACCTGTCAAAATTGTTCTGTCCATGCTCACTCGCAGTCAGCTCACCAGTGTATTTGCAGGTGCAAGAATATGTTTGTCACTGTTAAATTCAGGCTCTTTCTCTCAGATGCATCTGACCAGTGCCTTCCAGGGAGGGAAGGCATTTCTTCTTCTTTTCTTCTGATAACTTTATTGTCAAAATGTTCTGACATTCCTATTTGGGGATTTTTCACATCTGCATTAGGAATAGGAGAAAAAGAAGAAGGAGGAGCAGAGTGCAATAAAACACGGCAGTGAGAGGAGTCAGATGCCCTCACCACACACAGACTGAGACACCACTTGGGAGACTATTCTCATTCCTTCTTTTTTTTTTTTTCTTTTTAATTTATTTTTCAAGTGATCTCTGAAGACTGTGGTGCTCTGGGTGACCTAGGCAGGGAGAGACTTTTTACAGCACAACAGATGTAGCCCCAGTGTCAGTGGGGCAAGGGAGCAGACTGCACAGTGGCCTGACTGTGAGATGAGGGTCACCACAGCTTTCTTTATCCCCTGGCAGCTACTCTGCTTTATCCCTAAATTATGAATAAGGAGATGGGGAAAGGTTTTCCTGTCACCCATTTTGTTCTTGAACTCTTCATCGGCTGGTGTGAGAGACACCCATTCCTTGGGCAGGAGAAGATGTGGGGCAAAACATGTTTTGAAGATGTCATGAACAACCAGGAGACAGGATTTGGTTAGAGCTGGATCTATGAGTATGATGGTAAAGAATATTAGAATATTTATATTGCCTTGCTTTCTGCAAGCATAGGAATTGCCAGAACCCCTTTTTTCACCCTTAGATATTTACTTATTTAATTTCTGATATACACATCAGACAGGACACATGGAAATGGTGTTGTGAAATCTGCATGTGTGGCTACAATCCAGAATTCATGCCCTATTCATTTCTCAGTGACTGAGATTGCAACTCACACGCCATATATGAGGTTTGTTTCCGTGGCTGCAGCACAAATTGTGTAATTCATTATAAATATTTGCTATTCATAGTTCTAATAACCTATGGTTTGGAATATCATTCATTGAAAGGATTTGGGAATCATTCTGAATAATGAAGAGAATTTACAATGAGCACTCAGCTAATGTATGGCAAAAACTAGTACATTAATTAATTGCAGTAGCTATGGGTTTCAGGATGACTGTAGCATGTGTTTGGGAGTTCTGTGCTCCACAAGACTGAAAGCAAAATGACATAATCATCTGAAAAATGCTGTCTTCTCCTTTAAACCTATTGCTTTGCCAGAATCACAGAATTTCCTAGATTGGAAAAGACCTTTAAGATCATTTAGTCCAATCATTAGCCTAACACTGAGAACACCTTGACTAAACCATATCCCTCAGCACTATGTCTACACGACTGTTAAATACCTTCAGGGATGGGGACTCCACCACTTCCCTGGGCAAGCCCTTCCAGTGCCTGAGGACTCATTCAATAAAGAAATTCTTCCTCATATCCAGTCTAAACCTGGCACAACTTAAGGCCATTTCCTCTTGTTCTATCGCTTGTTCCTTGGAGAACAGACCAGCCCCCACCTCTCTACAACCTCCTTTCAGGTAGTTGTAGAGAGTGAGAAGGTTTCCCCTCAGCCTCCTTTTCTCCAAGCTAAACAACCCCAACTCTCTCAGCTGCTCCTCCTAAGACGCATGCTCCAGGCCCTTCACCAGCATTGTTGCCCTTCTCTGGACATGCTCTAGTGCCTCAGTGCCCTTCTTGTAGTGAGGGGTCCAAAACTGAACACAGTACTCGAGATGCAGCCTCACCAGTGCCAGCTACAGGGGTAGAATCACTTCCCTGGTCCTACTGGCCATTCCTGATACAGGCCAGGATGCCATTGGCCTTCTTGGCCACCTGGGCACACTGCTGGCTCATGTCCAGCCAGCTGTCAATCAATACCCCCAGGTCCCTCAGCTGGGCAGCCTTCCGGCCACTCCAACCCCCAACCTGTAGTGCTGCTTGGGGGCTGTTGTAGCCAAAGTGCAGAACTGGTATTTGGCCTTATTGAAATTCATACCATTGCCCTTGGCCCATCGACCATCCACCCTGTCCACATCCCTCTACAGAACCTTCCTACCCTTGGGCAGATCAACACTTCCATCCAGCTTGGTGTCATCTGCAAACTTACTGAGGGTGTCCTCAATCCCCTCATCCACGTAATCAATAAAGAAATTAAACAGAACTGTCCCCAGCACTGAGACCTCGGGGACATCCTTCATGACTGGCCACCAACTGGATTTAACTCCATTTGCTACCACTCTTAGAGCCCAGCCATCCAGCCAGTTTTTTATCCAGCGAAGCGTATGCCCATCCAAGCCATGAGCAGCCAGTTTCTCCAGGAGAATGCTGTGGGAGATGGTGTCAAAGGCTTTACTAAAGTCCAAATAGACAACATCCACAGCCTTTCCCTTGTCCCCTAAGCTGGTGACCATATTGTCCTGCATAGATATCTATTCAACACAAAGCAACAAACTCAGGCTTTTATGAATCATTAAATTCTTGTACCGCACAAGTGGATGGGAATCCGGATCAACATTGCTTGAATTACTTGGATTAAGCAAAATCTGAAATTTTGCCATAGTGAAGAAGACTGTGTAAAATCTATTTGAGCAATGATCAGAGCAGACAAACTCTGGAACATCTGAGTCAAGGAGGTCACTTTGGTGACCCCATTTGGTGACCCCATTTCCTCTCAGGAGTACATTGTTCAGCACAGTACAGTGTTATAGTCTCCTCAAGGAAAGCTATAGTGAGTGGTTTATTTACTCATTTTCCATGGTAGAGAGGTCTTCTCAGACAGGGCTGATGACAATTTTATGTCTCTGAAGTAAAAAAACATCCTTATTTTCCTTTTAGAAGAGCCAAGAGAAACAAAGTGGAAAAAAAGATGCATGCATCAAGGGGGCTGAAAGTTCATTGATTTCATAAATACAAAAATAAATAAATGACCCAGTGAGCCCACAGTCATGTCAGCACTCCAAAGGTGCACAAAGCACTGGGAGAAATGTGCAGCTGGAACTCAATGCCAGAACACTGCTGTGGAGTCTTACTGGTCCCTGTAGGGAACATGAGTAATTGTGCCAGTAAATCGGAACTTCAGGGAGAACTGGTGCTTCCTTGATCCTCTTGGAACAGGCAATGCAGCAACTTGAGTCTCCAATTTTTAAAAGTTTAGCAACTCCACAGCTTCCAGATCTGTTGGAATAAAATTAAGTCTGCCCTGGTTGTAAGGAAGAGAAAGTCAGGGCTGCCATGGAGTGAAGGAAGAAGGGATGTATGCTGATCCGCAATGCTTCCCTAACAACAGAGCAGACTTTCCCCCTCTGTTTATGAGGTAGTTTTTCACAAAGACAAGGAGCTGTCCTGAAACCCTCCTGTCTGTGCAAAGTTTCCAGCTCAGAGCCCCAACTCCCCTTGTTCTTGGGGTCTCTGTGACATGTGACCCCCCCCCACACCTGAGTGGTAGCCTGGGTGCTGCCCTGCAGCAAATACACATAAGGATGCCCAAATGCCACTGCTGTGGAAACAAATAAATTTACATCTTTTCAAAGGTGATTTTAAATGGCCATGCAGCTTTAATTTCACAAGGTCATTAACTCCATCAGTGCTCAGTCACTTTCTTACAGGTCAAATCCTGGCTGGCCAGGTGTCCCTGTGCCACCATGCACTGGCCCCTTCTCCTGCAGTGTCACCCTCAGGGGAACAAGCAGATCTGGTGGCTGTGGTGTTACAAATCCTCCAGCTGTTTCCAAGCTCCCAAGCTCAGAAAGGGCTTCACAAGAAGAGTTAAGGGTGGATGCTGTGGCTTCTCTGTGCACTTAGGCAGGGGGTATGGGCTGAATCACTCAGCAGTTTCAGTGCCTGGTGTAGGTCATTTTAGTTGTGTTTGTAGGGTGTGGCTGGAGTGTCGATTCCATCCTGCCTATGATGGTGGGACTTCAGTGGCTTGACTCAGAAAACACAGAGGTTAGTTACTCAAAGCTGCTTTCTGATGGAACTGGCAGGCCTATCTCAGGGATCTGGGTTTACAAGTGAACTATCTCCTCCTGTTCTACCTCCTCCTGTTCCTCTTATCTCTTATCCTTCCTTAGGCACTAAGGCAGCTGCAGAGACCGCAGAGCTTCCCGAGGCAGAATAACACACTGGCAGTCGGGGGTCAGAAAGCCCCTGCATCTCCCACCGCTCCTCCTCCACAGCAGCAGCCATGGGCTGGTGCCAGCAGTGGGCCTTTCCCAACCCAGCCCAGCCGAGCCTCCAGCCAACAGCCCAGCCAGCGCAGCCTCCCTGGCCTCTACTCATGTACCTCTTCTCCAGCTCTCCTGAGGCAGAGCCATCCCTTGGTGTTTGGCAAGCCAAAAGCTCTCCCAGCATGGGTGCTTCGTCGGCGAAGGTGCATTTAGCCTCAGATGGGGGGGGGAGGAACACGTGCCTTCATTATTGCATTTTCCCACAGGACACAGTGGTGGCTCCTGGCACTGACAGAGGTGTTTTGGAGAAAGGTGGGACCATGGCAGTAAGCGTGGAGGGGACAGGTCGGGCACAGCCAGGACAATATCTCTGAAGTCCCTGAAAACCATTTTCAGTAGCAACAGAGAGAAATCTGAGCCCAGGTCTGCTATGATGTTAAATGTTTGTCTCGCATCTTTTTTCCCTATTTTGCTCACACATGCACACATTTGCAGAAACGAATAATGATGTAACCTAGAGGGAAATTATTTCTGGAAAGGAAGTGTTTATGGGAGGTGTTATCAAGAGGGTGTTCCCCCCCGCCCGCTCTGTTTGTGATGTTGGATGGAGAATGGTGTGTGCAGGCAGTAGCAACCAGCCAGGCTAGGCAGGGAAGGGCTTCAGTGATGCTTTAATAAAAAAAACAAACCCAAAAACCAAACAAAAAAACCACAAACAAACAAACAAACAAAAACCCCACCACAAGAAATGAAAGAAAAATGAGATATTTCAGTACATGCTCAACTTTGCTTGGAAAAACTCACAAAATGCTCTGATCTGCAGCTGTCCCAGAGCTGAAAGATTAAGGTTTGGTTTCAAACTCAGGGTCTCAGGACTGCCCTCAGCTTCAAAGACAACTATTCACATTCCTCATTCACTCTGCTAGGCTGCCTGGAGGCTCCACCAAATTAGTTGAAAGGGTAAAATCCAATATTTATTGGTTTTCCCAGAGTCTCTGGAAGGCTTTGGGTTTTTTGCTTTTGCCTTAATAAGAAATAGGCAAGCGGCAGGTAGGCACCTGGGTGCACAAAACTCACAAACAGACCCAGCAAGGGAACAAACCCCCTCAATTACAAACATGCTATTTCAGCTTGGTTTGACCAAATTCCAGATTGATGTGGAAGTGACTCTTGACTCTAACTCAGTTTTTAAACACAAAGGTTGCAGGTCTTTGATATAGAATTGATAGTTTGTTTTTATTTTAGCACTAACTACAACATGAATTCCCTTCTAAAAGTTGGGGTTTCTCCCCTTTACACAAAATGAAGAGATTTTTCTGTAGCTGTGCCGTGGGTTTTTTTTCTTATCATTGAAGTGCCATTTGGGAAAGAATTCCAGTGGCAGGATACTACTGCCCAAAGCGATACAGTCATTTAGAGCAAAGTCAGACCATTAGGGTTAAAATTTCTGCCTGGCAGGAACTGCCTGGGAATTTTAATGATCCTGCAAGACTGATCAGAGCTTTGACATATGTTATCATCTTCTTCACTACAAAGTCATTGGCCCCAAGATGGGTCATTTGCACTTGGTCTGCTCTTCCCTTCATTGCCTCATTGCTCACTGGTTCACACTGGATTTCCACGGGTCATTTTGGCAGCACACTGTAAGCAGCATGCATTTTGCTGTGCTTGTGAGACTTGGAGGAATTACAGGCTACTAATCTTTAACACATATGTTGTAATTTCTCCAGCAGCCACCTTATTAATGGGACCCATAGGCAAGAACCTCAGCCCTTTGTGACTCTGCTGATAAAGCACATTTTCACTAAGCTCTGTTTAGGAAGTTTGTGAGCAAAAGATTGAGAAACACAACAAATGATGACAACCCCCGACATCTCCATCCCCTGCAAATTTTGTTCTTCTTTTTTTGACAGGACTTAAGCAGAAACTCCCCATGGAAACACAAATAATTTTTGTTTTCAGAGAAGCTGTTGAAACACTGCTAGGGTGCAGCTAATTTCTGTGCATATGTTTGGGCTGGGATTTTGAGTCTTGTCCTTGACAGTAGGGATTTATTTTGTTTCATCGTAGGAAATAGATGCAAACATTATGTTTGCATGCAAACCATCGTGGTCCTGTGATTAAATTACACTGATGAGCAAGCCTGTGGGCAGCCACCCTCGGCTCACTGTACCTTGCAGGCACTTTATATTACATGGCTCTGTAGTGGCTGGAGGACCTGGAGGAACATCCTCTTCTGCACCTGGGAAGGCTATGTCTGTTAAATTTTTCATTTACTAGACATAAATCTCAGTGGACTTGACTTTTACTGCAGCAGTGTCATTTTTTGTCAGCTGCAGGTGTCTGGATAAGCAACGCTGCTGTCCATGGGTGTTGCTATTGTCAGGCAGCCCTTTTCACCAGTCATGTACACCTGCCCCATTACAAGTCTGAAGGACAGCTTTAGGCATGGTCAAAAGCATACCCCAGGCACCGTGAGCACTGCTGGAAGGGTCTCAAGCAGGTGGCTCCATGGGTCACTCTGGAGGCTGCTCATTCCACCACAGTACAGAGACATGCCAAGGAGAGGAACGTCATGAGAGCTCTCCATCCCAGGGCATGAATTATATCAATCAAAACATCTAAAAATGGTGACTTCAGGGGTGACAGAGTATTTCCTTTATTTTGGCATAATTGCCTTCTGGGCAGTGCAACCAGAGATGGCTTAAGATATGTTTTCCACTCTGATAATTTCAGTTCAATATCAGTTCTGGTGCTGGCAGAAGCAGCACTGTGTGGCTCTGTTCCACAGCCTGAGCTTGGCTGTCTTGTTTTGTCCAGCAAAATGAGCTGGAGAGGGGAGAGGGGATCTGATTGGTGGCTGTAAATACATCAGGGGTACAGACTGCAAAGGGAGAAGAGTTATTTAAACTAAGGACAAGTGCTGTCACAGGAACAAATGATGTTCACAAGAACAAATGAACAAGTGTCCAGGAATAAATTTAAGCATGGAATCAGACAAAAGTTTTCAGCAATCATGGCAGTGACATTTTGAAACAGTCTCTTAGTAATTACTGACTAGTGGGGAAAAATGTCTAGTTTTTAACAAGCTGAAGTGTGATGAATTTACAAAATCACATTGTATGGTATGACTGTGATAACAGGAAAGTGCCTTGAGACTCCACAAAGCCCCATTTTGGCCTTAAAGCTGAACTGCTTCAGGTCTTGTCCATACCTGACCACACGGTCTACGTGAAGTGCAGCTTTCTCCCCCTTCCTGCTGGTTTTGCATCCATCAGGGAACATCGAGAGAAACAGAAATTGTCCCAGTTTCCCAAAAGACCTCGTGGGCCAGGTTCCTGTGCTTCCTCCATCACCGCTCCCCTCTGGGCTGTGGTTGCAGTGCAGTGTTACCCACTCGCTGGCTGGCAAGTGGGCTTTTCAAGATCATAACCCTGTGGATCAGCAGCCTCAGTATCCTGAGGTTGCCTCTGTCTCATCCCAGGATCTAAGTCTGGCACAAAATTGCATCCAGAGATAAACAGAAAGGAAGGATATGGTCCTTAAGTGATAGTGTTCAGACTATTTGATCTAGAATATGATATACAAAATCTGAAATGACAGAGTAATATCTGTACCATTGGTAAACATGCAATTATGAAGTATCTCTCAGTTCTCCAAACTAATTTTATTTTATGAGGCTGCAGTTTGCAAGGTGTGACATGGTTGACTTGGTACCTACATCAGCCTGACACATATTAACTAGATCACTCCCCCTCGCCCTCCCCCCCCCCCCCAAGTTTGCAAATCATAATAAAATTACCATCTTCTACCTGGTGTATTTCTAGTCAAGACTCTTAAGGAACAGGTTGTGGCCATAAACTGTTTACTTTTAATCTCCTCTCTGGAGAAAAACAAATAATTGCTGATAACATGCAGACAGCACAGGATGAGAGGACTAACAGTAATAAAAACGAGCAGCACAGGGCTACTCTGTGCTTTGAATTACTCGGTTAACGGAGCACAAGGAAAACGTTTCCACAGGGTTACAGAAACATGATCTTTGTGGCTGTGCCTCTTGGCATTCTGAACACAGACCACAGGCTAATCTAATTGACAGCCAGTGTGAAACAGGCTTCGATGCTGAACATCAGCTCCCACTTCATACTGAAAGTGAGGCGTGAAAGGGCTGGTCCAGCACACACAGAGCCAGTGCTGCCTGTGGCCCCAGTCCAGGCAGGGCTGACAGTGAGCTACCAAGCTCTGGAAAAAGGCTGGAAAAGAATGGAGTATGATTAAAGATGCCAAAAGAGGCTGTAACAAAACAGTCCTGGCACATGACCTACATATCTTGTACTAGAGAAGGTGGAGACATCACTGTCTGGTTGAGTACAGAAGTCCAGTGCATAGAAGTGCAGCAAGGGAAAGACCTGGAAGTTTAAAGTCCAGAAACTTGCTTTAGAAACAGTGTTCATGTTTAACAGTGAAAATTGCAAGGCATGATAACAGATTATTATATGCAGCTTTCTACCACTAGAAATTTAAGATTGAAGATTGGCTTTCTTTGTAATAACCTCTCTAGTTCAAGAACAGGTATTGAACACAAAGCAAGAGTGAGTTCAGGGAAGGCCTACAGCCTGTTTTTTTCAGGACATATTGGGGGATGACAAGGGTCAACATGCTGGTTGACTGACCTGGTGCCCAGGACAGAGATGTCAGCCTTTTTGCTTTCAGTCCTTTCCTTTGTTGTACTAGCACTGAGGGCACCCAGGCAGGAGCAAGCTCACCATTTTTCTGAGTGCCACTCCATTTCAGAGGGCAAAGGCAGCCTGAAAGCCCAGCAGCCATGCCCAGGACAAGCAAGGGACAGGTGGTGGCAGCTGGGAAGCAGAGGTACACCAGCAGCACTGAGCTGGCAGGCTGGCCTGCAGCCTAAGCCGATCAGAGCTCAGAGTGTGTGGCTTTGTAAGTAGCCAGAGTATTTTATTGCTGCCCGGTGGGGGTGATGAGTGCAAGAAATAAGAAAACAACTTCCACCTCTGAAGCTATTAGCAGAAGCAGCACAAGTGTATTGGTTTGCATTTGGTTCAGCACAAGGGCTCCCTGTGACCTTGACATAACCTCCGTTACTTCTCTAAATGCATTTCTTTTGTTCATTTGATCTCACTTCCTAGTTTCTTCTGCAGACTGGCTATGTGATGGCATGCACAGGATGCACAGATGTCTCATCTCTAGCTTTAGCTAGACTGGACAAAATAGTGAAAAATAGTACAGGGGGACAATCTCATACCAGGGAAAAGGCTCAGATTGAGGAATTAGAGTACAGAGTTTATTAGGTCTTCCCCTTTGCTAAGGTTGCTAATCTTAGTCAAGTAATAATTTGCTTTTCACCAAAACTTTATGAACTGCAAACCTGAAAAAGTATTCTGTAAAAATATAGGAGCTCTTTAGACTCAGTAACAACTAAAAAGAGTTTTGTAAATTCTTGGAGGAGCTTTCTTGTGATTTTTTTATGAAACTTTGCCAATATTTACAATCGAACTTATGTTCCAACTTCCCTGGCATGATTTTACAACTTGGCATCAGTCTTATCCACAGTAACAGCCTTCCAGTGTAACATTCACAAATACTGTGACTGGGAGTTGTGAAAGATCATGAGCAGGACACAGAGAGCTATAAATATCAGGGGGTACATGATAACTCAAATTGGAGATAGGGGCTGAGTCAGGAAGTGCAGGTTGAGACTATACACTGCTGTGTAGGATGCAAGAGCAGAAAAGCCCTCAGGTCTGGGAATTTAGATGTTCCACAACAGCAGAAGTTATCACCATAATAATAGAAAGTTGCACACACGGGAAAGGGCTTGGTCATGTGTTCTGTGCAGTATCAAACAACCTACAGACTAAAAGATGAGACATCATAATTTGCACACCCATCTCCCATCCCTCCCCTGCCACTTCCCCTTGCCAGTCACCTATTCCCACCTTCCACTGATGCTCCCATTGCCAAGCCCTGAACCATTCAGCCTTCTCATCTCTTCTCCAATAGCTTTCTTCTGACTGTTGAAGTGCAAGGGTTAAAAGGAAAATTGGGAAGAAAGGGTAGCAAGCCAAGGCCAGTGCTAAAGCCCAGCTGATGGCTTCAGCTAGTGAAGCTCTCCAACAACAGGAGCCAGTGCCAGCAGAAGGTTTGGTCCCTTTTACTTAACGGTGACACAGACACAGGCTTTTTCTGTGGTACTGTAACCTCACCCCGAGGGGAAGGGAGCGGGAGCTGCAAAGAGCTGCTGGGTGTTTGGCACAGCATTGTCTTTGGGGTCCCACCCCACAAACCCCCCTGGGTAGCAGTGCTGCAATCGCGGGTACCAGACACTTCCGACACCATTTAAAATCCAAACATCAGACAAAAGAGAATCCCAAAGTCCAAGAGCTGTAAAAGAGGGGGACTCCAGCACGGCCTGGAAAATAAAGAGCCGGATTTACACCATTACTTGAAGCCAGAAAAGTTGAGTGGGGGTGAGAGCTTATGGCAAGACATGGTCATCAGGGGCTCTGCAAAGCTGTGCTAACTGCGCTACAACCCCTGCACTGCCCCTGTTGGGGTTTGTGACTGCAAATCCTGGCTCTGCTTGCTGAAGCAACCACCAGCATTACCGCATACACCGTCTCTCCAGCTTGCGTGGGGGCGGACTTATTTTTTATTGTGGGTATTTTCTAAAGTTATTGCTGAAGCCTTCCTTTGTATTTGTAAATGCAATAGGCTTTTTATCGAGGTTGGGTTATCCCTAGGGTAGGAAGTCGAGACACTAATTTCTTTTCTTTCAGCTGTCATCTGTGAAGTCTGGGGTAAAGTTCCTCCTCCCACCCCTTCCCTGCTTTTTGTTTCCTAGGGATCTGTGCTAAATTTAAAAGCTGAAACAGTTTTAAGTGGTTTTTTCATGGTTTTTTGACACTTGAAAATTGTTCTTCAGAAAGGTTAAAGTCTAGAGAAAGGGTGCGGGGTGGCCGTGGATCTCTGGGGTGTTGAAGCGCTGTCGGCATCACATTGGGCTGTGTGGGCAGCGTTTCTGTGCATGGCCCCTTCCCTGGTCCTTGCTGACCACACACCAGTCCTACCTGCAAAACCCACCGCCAAAGCAAATTGCCTGTCCCAGTAAAAACCAGCTCCTGTGGGGACCCCTGCCTTCGGGTAAGCTGACGCTGACATCTGCACCAGGCCCTGTGTTGGAGGAGGCTGGTACCTTCCTTTACCTGAAACCCCCTTGTCTTGCCAATAATCAGGACAATGCTGACGTCTGGTACAAAGCTCCAAAAATGCCTCACCAGAGAAAACCAAGAACTTTTGATAAGAGAAAGGCTTCTTGTAATTGTACCGAGTGAAATAAAGATCTTTATCTTATTTCCTACAGAGGAAAGAGAGGATTAGGGTTTTAAAATACCACAGTTTCCTTCAGCTTTTGTAAGGTAATCCCTTTCAATATGTCTGTATATTGGAAAAAGAGATTAGAACTAAGATAAACCCTTTTTTGTTATTTGGCTTAACACAAGATTCAAGATCAGAACTTTTGCATCAGTTCGTTTCTGGTAGGGAAGCCAAGGCTCTGAAAGGCACCTTGAGTTTGGAAGTGACTGAAATAACTATTTAGTCTATTTTTAGTTGCATGACTTGTGCTTTGGGTAACAAAGGCAATTGATGTATTCCGGTGGGGCACGACCCCAGTTAAGGCTTTCCTTCTAATCTGAGATTTGCTGTTCATTGACCTGGTTTTATGTCCCCAGGGAATGCCAACCCCCTGGTTCAGTACCTCCCCATGTGCAGTGTGACCCATATAATTTGGAGGTTTCTGGGAGAGCCCTTTATGCAGGAAACAGAGGAGGATTTTGTACTCTGTGTGCCATCCAGGGAAGCTGGGCTCAGTCCAGTGACTCCAGGAGCTGCCTGCCTCCCCACACCACCCTGAGTCCCACTCAGTCTTTATATATACCACCAGCAAAACCTACATAATGAAACCCCTGGCTCAGTCCCATTACTCTCTGCCTCTCTTAATCTGTTTATAATTTATGATAAAAAAAAAAAGGAAAGCAATCTGGTTTACAGAAGTTTGTGGTGATACAGCTGATGGTAGGTGTTGGAAGACAGTACTGGAAGGAAGGGTATTGTTAGGAGAAAGTAGAAGAGAGGAAGAACCCCCAGGGATGGCTAGTCCTGCTGCAGGTTAACATTTGTTCAATTACAGTTGGGTTTCACTTCACTGTCTCTCCAATTCAAACAGAAACTTTAAGTAACTTACATTAATTGTTGTCTTTTCAAATTAAACCTCTCTGGTCTTTGACATACATGACTGTTTCTTATTTCTTTCCACTTTGTGCAGCCAGTTTGCATAATGAACAGCATGTTTCCAGCATTTTGCAATCACTGACCTCGAACAGGAACACAATTTCCACAGAGAGCCCTGAAGAGCTCTGACTCTGCTCTCCCAAGAGCTTCAGAAATGCCTCCCTCACCGCAAAGCCTCGGCACCTGCTGCTGTTCTCCCATCCGCTTTCCTCCTGTCCAATCTGCAGCTTTCCTCAAAGTTTTCTTTCCTCTCTCCTACAAAAAATAGTGCAGGGAAACAGGAGGGGAGTGCATGACAATAGGAAAGTCATCTGTCTGCTGGGACTCACTCAGTGAAGGTGGGCTAGATTTCCACACATTTACTTTTTCATACTTCCAGGTGTCCTGACAGTAAAAGCAAGTAGCTCCTGTTCTGCACAAAGTGACTTGAATGGTAACTTTAATCCATGAAAAATCAGGACATGATCTGTTGGGAAAAGTTCTAATCTGATGTCATTTACCATACTGATACAGAGAACCATCATTGGGCTGCCTGATTTAATCCCAGCTCTGCTTCCTGAATCAACAATATGATGCTAGACAGTTATTTAGGTTTATACGTTTAAAGCGGTAAGTTTCTGCTTAAAAATGAATTCTCTCTCAGGTAACGATATTTAGCTGAGCTTCTCAGCAGCAATGTGTCCTGCATTGTGAGTACAGGAGAAGCTGAATAGCTGGTGCTGGGAATGGTGCCATGAGATGGACAAAGATGCATGTAGATTATCTGCCTTCTGGCTGTCACTAGGAGTCCACTGCCTGCTGAGCTGGGACCTGTTGCCCAGAGAGGAGCAATGCTGGCCATGGAACTGTGCTCCCTGCATCTGGGCTACTTGACATCTCCTCTTGACACACGGCAAAACCCAGACATACTGAAAACATACCACTTAGATAACTGAATGCAACTTAAACAATTACATTTAGGTAGATACATACCTCCTCATAATACATGCCAACACACTGAATCCGATTCCAAGTCCTTTGGGACTTTCTCCATTCATTCGAGAAGGGCCAAAACAGGGTTTAAAACTCATTTCGATACCTGAATAAATTCTATTACAGATAGCAATTTACTATCCACCTACTTCCTTTCTGTTTCAACTGCATAGCTCCCAACCAAGAACTCTTCAAAGCTATGCTGAATGCGTTGGGCTGTTTCCCTCCTCTCCAGAGATTAGTATGTTTTATCAGTTAAAGTGTTTTTAGACAATGCATGCCAGCATTCACAAAGAGCTCCACATACTTTAGGGATAGAAATGCTATATAAATCTAAGCAATTATTGTTATATTCTATTGTTCATTGTGGCAGCAGACACCTCTCAAACTCTAATTGATTAAGAGCATTTTAATTTTAGGTTCACTTTTTTTTGTTTTTTTTTCATTTTTCAACAACTGTCTTGCTTTCTGATTGCTGTAGGAGAATTTATTTAAGCCTCTTTAATTCACATTGTGGAAAACCTTCTCCATTGCTATAGTTAAAATTGCTTCTAAGGCCTTTGGTATATCTGTGGGAGAGAAGAGCCCCGTTATTCTCAAGACATTTTGGCCACCTCATTGGTATCTCCAGGAAGGTCTGAAGGACTTTCACTACATGTAATTTGATTGCTTTTTATCATTTTTCCACTCTTGGGATCCTTAACCATTGCCTGTATTTCCAATTGGTGGCAGCCTACCTGGTTTACATGCTTCATGGAATCCAAGTACCTGCTAAGCCTGCTGTGAGTCTGTCTGCAGCTCTCATCCAGCTGTGCTTTCAGTTCTTAGTCAGCTGTAATCATCTTTCCATCTTAAACTGCACATTTCAAAAAAGAAAATTGGCCATTTTGAGGTGGTTTTTTTTATTATTTTCATAGAAAAGATTATAGTTGCTAACATCTGCTCCTCAGTATGCATTTACATATTGAATAGATGACCTGACCTGTGAATTGATACAGATGTGGTTTTTGCCATCCATAAAAATGCAATATTTCTTTATGTATGTCTTTGAGAGTACATAATGTCTTGCAAATATTACATCAACCATTACTTACAGCTAAGTCTATTCCTGCATTAGCTGATGGTTTCCAGTCCTTACTTCTGCATTACTCTTTCTGGTTTTGGCTATCACAGGCTACTTCAGCATTTCTATCATCCATCACCGAAAACAACACTTAGGAGGCACTTTTGGAACTCATCTTTGTTCTTATTGCTGTGTTGTGCTTTATGGTTCCATCTTTATGAATGATACTGATGAGAAGGCATATGATGCCTTCCTTGATCAGAGTCCTATCAGTGAAAGATTTTCTCTCTTTGACCCTATATTTTTATAGGCTGCATGGCTCCAAAGCACCATCAAAGATGTTTGAGAGTGGACTGATTTATTTGGATTAGAAGTAACATCTTCTGTAAGCTTAAATGGTCTCTGCTGTTATCCCTGGTGTGAGCAGTAACTGATAAATCCACAACACAACTCAGCCATCACTCTGTGGAAAAATGTGCGTTGTTTTCTGCAAGATCATCCTGAGGGAGTGATAACATGTAAACATCTGGTCGTAGGGAAGCAGGCTACTTCCTCCACAGATGTCATGTACTTGGATCAAAGTGAGCTTCAGCATTTTCTATACAAAATGTTTATAAATTAGCTCTCGAGCACAGAGGTATTCTGACCCTAGAGGAGAAATGGTACCGGCAGTTGGATGCAGAGCTGGCTGAAATTGCCTCGATCTTATACTGTCACTATAGAAAATGTGGGGGGTTTTGAGAGGACAACTCTTAACAGTTTTCCACCGTGGGAAGAATGGAAGTTTAGCCTATTAGAGTGAGGCATTAACTAGAAGAGAGACTCACTGATATTTTTCCTCTTTCTTTCATCAGGGGAAGAGGACATGGTAGCCCTAGCAGAAAACTCAGTTTAGTTTTGTGTGTTTCCACATACAGTAGAGCCAAGGACTCCTATCAGATGAATTTTCTTTAAATTTAATTCCAAGAAACAGACATATTACAGGCAGAGATTTTGAAATGAGTTTTCCTCCTTAAGATACAGCTGCGAGATGTATTACTTCTCCTTGCTTGAACAGTACTGGGCTGGAAAGAAGGAACATTGCTGTGGTCCAGCCCACGTTCATTCTTTTCTCTGATATTGCTTTCCCCTCACAGAAGGCAAAATAACCATCTTGTTCTGTTAAACCTTTCTTGGCAGTGACTGATCCAGCAGTTTCAATCACGTCCCTCAAGGAAGCGTGTTGATTCTGTCTGATACTTGTTAAGTGTCACTGTCACTAACAGTCTTTGAAGAGATGTTCTTGCAGACTTACCAGAAAGGGTGTCAATTAGGCTGTGTATTTGTGTTATTCCATAGGCCCATCAGACTCAGCACAGCACTTCAGTAACTAAATAGGTACATGGTACTAAAGAGCATTTAGCCTTATCTAGAGAGATATTTACTACCTGGGAAGAATCACAGAACCATAAAGGTTGGAAACAACCTTCAAGATCATCAAGTCCAACCATCTACTAAACATTATCATGACCACATAACCATGTCCTGAACTGCCACATCTAGACCTTTTTTTTTTTTTTTTTTTTTAACACCTCCAGGGATGGTGCCTCCACCCTCTCCCTGGGCAGCCTGTTCCAATACCTCACCACTCTCTCAGTAAAATTTTTTTTCCAGCCTAAACCTCCCCTGGCACAACTTAAGCCCATTTCCTCTCCACCTATCAGTAATTACACAGGAGAAAAGACTGACCCCCACCTCACTACAACCTCCTTTCAGGTAATTTTAGAAAGCAATAAGGTCTGTCAGGGAGAAGCCAGTATCTGCTGTTAGATGATGTTGCAGCAGTCACTGCTGCCGCCTCCTAAAATGATGACATCAAATGCAACAGGGCAGTGGGAATGCACTCTGAGGGTCACGAAGGCAGTTAAGTCACCTGAAAATGCTGTTATCTCTACTATGAATCCAAGTGCAGCTGGATGTATTTGCTTTCAAGACCATTAACTTTGTTCTAATTCAGAACAATGCTCTTCCAGGTCACTTGTTGATCCTTCTGAAGTTAATACAAGTGTTTGTTAGTGAGGTCATTCAATCTCAGGAGGATTCAGTGTTGCAAAGGATCCTTTGGTCACTAACCAAACATTAGCTTACCTATATTTGAAGACAAGAGGGTACTCCTGTGGCCCATAACATCAGCCAAGCATTGGCATGGCATTTACAAGGGCCTGAGACTGAACTTTGCACTCTACTGGAAGAAGGCAGGCCAAAATAGCTTGGGAAATGCTGCTGTACCTAACAACCCTTTCTGGACTGCTTTCCAAATCCTCCAACGCAAATATGTGAATGTTAGACTGAATTTAGCTTATCTTCCTGTACATCCACTTGTATGAAGTGAAAAACAAAAAGGTCATTCACATCTTATCTCTCAAAACGAAATACAGAAATTTCTTTAGCTTCAAAATCTCCCAAGGTCTGCATCCTGGCAGCACTTCTTCTACCACTGAAGTGAAGCCATCTCTGGAAAGACGCATAACAGCTGTTCAAGTGCAAACCACAGTAATAAATACACTTTAAAAAAATAAAAGTGAAGGAAACATGATATGGATTTGTCACTTTGGAAAGAATGGAAGGATACAGCATTGCTACACAAAATAGAGTGCAGGTAAACATGCAAACTTGAGTACTAGTACCAAAGAAAAGAAATCAAGTAGTCAGTCATATCTTCTGTTCAAGTTATGTATGAATAATTTTATCACTAATTGATCTGTCATCTGCCTGGTAGTGCACAGAAACAGTAACAGTTTACATTAATGTATTAAAGGCACATATAATTTATTCAGTGAGATTCATGCCCTGTGGTGCTTTTTTGACAAGATTTTATAGCACCGCAGTTAGTATTTACTAGCAATGAAAGTACTTAGTAACACTTTGATACAATATTTGAGACAAGAACTGCACAAAGCAACTCTTTCAGAGGCAAGAAAGCACCTATGAATGACACTTCAAGAAGCGTCACCAAGAGATCTTCAAAGAGCTTCAACACCACAGTACTCTCAGCACTGAACATGGGAACATTTGTTCGGCTCCACCCCAGCAGGAGGTCTCACCCACCTCCCCAGCAAGGAGAGGCACCTTCTGCAGGGCCTCAGCATCCCTGGAGCTCACTTATTAGGCACAGCCCCTTCAGCTTGTGATCATAGGGGAAAACAGGATGCAAGAGAGGAGTCCATAAAAAAAAAAAACAGCTCAAAGAACTTTAGGTTCACGTGGGTTTGTCTTGGAAGATTTGGCTGTAAAATTGCGTATGCTTACCTTGGGCTTCTTATTGTTGGCTTAATTAATGGTTGAGCAGTACAGGCTGGAGCTGTCCTACCTCACACGCATCTTTGAAGTCAGCAGGCACACACAGTTCTACAAGCAAATATTTCAGGGTGCCCCATACTAAACAAAAGGGCTTTGATTTTCAGCAGTGCTTCTCCCTTTGGCTTCCAGTGCAGACCTGGGCACTGAGCCTTTTGGAAGCAATTAGCTCCTCATGATCTGAAAAATCCATATATTCCTTTAAGCAGAAAAAAAAAAACCCCAAACACACACACACACACAAAAACCCCAACAAACAAACCCACGACATCTATTGGGATACAACAGAGAGACAGGTGGATAGAGATTGGTCTTTGGAATAATGCTTAGAAACATCAGATGTATATTAAGGGACGACTCTAAATTATACTCATGATATAAGGAAGGTTGACTAATTCAGATTAATTCTTACATCTCAAACTTCTCCAGGCCACATTCTCAACTGTTGCTGCCACAGTTTTCGTCAAAGTATGACACAGATAACTAAGGCTCAGAGAAACATCCCTTGCAGTTAAATTAGCCTTACAAAGCTCTCATGCCCAAGCGGGGTAATTTTCAGCTCTTATTTATGGTCTTACTGCCATTGATGCTACTTAACACCACTACTGCAGCCATTTATGCCAATTTAGGCTTTTAGGGGAGGAAAAACAGGCTTATCCAAGTGTCAGAAACACATCTGTTCTGTACAGGCAGAGGTCTGAGATAGTCACAAGCTTGCAGTTACCTGTGGCAGGCAGTCCCATGACCCTGGCTGTGTATCAAAGCTGGGACATCCCTCTTGCCCCACAGAAATCAGTGGAGGAAGATAAGCTCCTCCTCAGAAGGAAATTCACAATGCCTGAAGCTAGGCTCTGTGGGTTCTCCCCCACTGCAATCAAGGGTATCACACAGTGATACAGCAAAGCCATCCAACCAACCTCCATTTTTAGTTAGGAGGAGAACAAAATCCCAATCTAAAGATTATGCAACTCCCATTATGATGCTCCCAAGATAACTGATAGATGCAGGAGAAGTATAAGGGCATTGTTGGGCTGAAAGGAAAAGGCTGTCATTAAACTAGAGATGCAAGCAAATGCAGAAAACAAGCCAGGTCTGTTAGCTGTTTGTGCAAATTGTTTTCTTCTCACAGTTTGCCCTAATATGTAATTCTTTTCCTCCTCATTCAGTGGGGCTGCTAAATCACTTGTGGTTTGCACTAACCTCCATGTCTTCCACAGCTTGTGAAACCTTCAAACCTGCAACATACTGTTTCCTTACTCGTTCTGTCCTTTTCCACTTGGCAAATAGTTTCGACTGGACACGGTTCCCATATGGACCGCTTTATTTACTTTCAGGATTTATTTTTTTATAATTGTTGCAGAATAAACTCTAGATCTGCTACACCTCAGAGAAATAAGGGCTACAGCTGGTGCTTACATTTTTTAATAAGTATGGGATAATATCCCATCTTTTCATCTCATGACTTTCTGCTTGGGTTCTTGGAAGTGTACCTGTAACGACCTGAATGTATGGGTGGAGATAATCCTCCCAGAGCTGGAAAGGCACACATAGGTAGTCTTCATCCTACTACAGCTGGACTTCAGCTACCTGCTTCTCTTAATTTCCCCAAACTCTCTTTTTGGGAGGGTGTTGGAGGATCAGAGAAAAGAGAGTCCCCTTTTCTGATCCCCATGAGTTGTAAGGGGACATCTATCAGGGTAAGGGACAGGTCTGCAGAGAACTCTCAGGTTTGTAAGCACAGACAAAGGAACACAAATCTGGCAGCTCTGCACACCCATAAGTCAAGAGGACAAAAGGTTCTCTCCTGTCCACAAAAGAAGAAATAAAAAGAATATCAAGTAGAAATAAAGAACTGACTTCTTCATTTGACATGGTGTGGTAACAGACTGTGCTGTAGCCTGTTCTGATGTGTCCAGATCAAGAACATGAAAGAAAAAAAAAAAAAAAGAAAAATGAAAATTCATGGGAATGAAGTGCAAAGTAACAAAAATATTTGAAAGCCTGCCTTGCAGTCAGAAATTCACAAGTGATCTCTTATTTTGTGCCTAAAGGGGAAGCTGGTCTTTAATCAAAGCTTCCAGAAGACAATCAAAACCAATCTTTAGTATAAAAGGCAGTGAAAAGAGGGTCCTGTGATTGAAGCTGAAACCAGAATATTTGTACTGAAAATAAAGCACAAATTTCTGACAGTGAGGGTAGTTATGCAATAGAGAAATTTCTTAGCTGCAGCATGGGTTTTCTTTTCCTTAGACCTTAAGATGTATTTCCCCTCCAAGGTACAACTGGTTGAAATATTTAGCAAGATCCTGTGCTATACACAGGCAGTAGGGTATTTTTCATCCCTAGGGCAGCCCAGGTGAGGAGAGCAAAGTAACAAACTCTACAAGAGGGACCAAGGCCTGCCTGTAAATCTCCACGCACCTTGCCAATGGGGAAAAAAACCCAAACAAATCCATGAAATTCAAGGAAATCCCCATTTATTCTCTCAATCAGAACTGCTGCTGTTTACATAGGAAATTTTTCTTCTTCATTTACACTTTATTAGGATCTTGTTCATCAGTCAAGGGAAAAAAAAATGCAAGACTAAGAACAGGAGTTACAGCTGTTAAGTACATTAAGAGGCACTGGAAATTCTCTGTTACACTTCTGAGGACTGGTGAGATCAGTAGTGCCTTGTTCACAGCCAACAGCACTATATTTTTAAAGTCAGTACCAGGTGCTGTCTAGGGTTCTAACTTTATACTAAAAATTAAATAGTAACTGCTGTATTCCTGCACTGCAGTCTGACAAAATCAAGGAGCTCAACTATTACTCCCCTATCTGTACTTTAAAAAGTAGACTGACATTTCTAGCACACTATAGCTATCGAAAGGCTCAGGGATCACCAGCCAGGGATCTATGGCAGGTCCACATTGCCTCCATAAATCAAATTCCTTAGCAGTGAACATGTCAGTTATCATGGGTAGAAATTAAGTAACCTAGTAACTACTCCCTAGACTTTTAAGGCATACAGGTGATTTCCTCAAGAGAGGATCCTCACCCAGACCAAGGGGGTTGGTGGTACTCATTAGCAGAAGGAAGACAATACCTAGCTACCAATCTTCTCTTGAAGAGCTTTTGGAAAGTGGGCTTAGCACAGTTTCCTGCCTAAAGTCAGTGAGACAGGAAAAGGATATTTTTGAAAAGCTGAAGGATTCCTAGAATGGTCTATGAAAAAAAGGACCAAACCTGATGGCTCATACAGTTCTAACCCAGTTACCACCTCTACTTTAAAAAATAGGTTTCCCCTTTAGTGGGAGGTTTGGGGATGTATCTTTAACTTTGACACTATTGAAATAGAACATCTCAGTGTCTAATATCAGGCTAACTGGAAAGCATTTTCCTATTAACTATCTCTGTGGGTTTTTTTCCTTTCTCACCTTACTACCTCACTGTGTCAGTCTTTCCTCCTCTCTGCAGTAAAAGTGGCTGTTGCTCTGTGTCCAAGCTCCTCCTGCTCTTCTGCAGTAGACCAGCTCCTGTCTAATCATGAACATGCTCTGTAAGTTCTTTCTTTTATTACTGCAGCTCTGTCCATGTGTCAGCTCCATATTTATTGTAACACAGTTTAAAGCCTCATTTGCTGTATAGCTTAAGAGGCATAAAGCCCATCTGAATGGGGATGTTTCACGCCAGGACACCAAGGGTGGGCTCCTGGCTGCAGAGTGCTACAGACAGCATGCAGCAAGACGCTGCCTTTTGGCAGTGGCTGTTCTCACTCAAGGGAGTGTGTTACAGCACTGCGAGGTCTCCTCAGAAAGCACCAGACAAAGGAGTAGAACAAAATACAGAGAACAGTAACAAGATAGGATTAATTTCACATTAGTGCTGCACAACACCATATATCAAACTGCTCAGGACAAAAGAGCTCTCAGTGGCCCTCAGCTGGCCCAAGCCTGACCCATGCACAAAGCATAAAGGACTTCTAGTATTTCCTAGAGTTTAGATACAGCCATGAGAGGCTCTCATAGGGATGCGGAAAACTCTAGTAAGTCTAGTACCTGTCTTAAGTCAGTTAAGTCTTCTGATATCTCTGAGGTTTCCTCTTCCCTCAGATGGTGTGTAGGATTCCAGCTGGTTCCTGCCAGCAGAACAAGCATCATGGGAATGTTCCATGGGTCAGGCACTTCCAGACACGCAGCTCCAATTAGCTTGATATTAAAAAGAAAAAGGGAATAAGTGTGAAATTAGTTTCCTGCTCAAGATGTTTCTGAAAGAGAGTAGGGAAAAGGAATAGAGCTCATTTCAGAACCAAGAAAATCCTGGTGGTCACAATGACAATCTCTCTACTTTGAAACTTGAATGACAAGTCACAAGAACTGATACTTGACCAGCCTTTTGCATCTTCTGTCAGGAGACACACAGAGAATGCATCTGGCCCTTCAGTGTCACACCCACAACTGCTCCAGCATCCCAATGTTACCAAACCCTTCCCCCTGCTCTCCACACCCTCTAGCTAATGAGGCCACAGACTCTGTGGAGATTGCACCTCCCAGTACCCACAGACTCTCCAATTATGCCAATAGATTTGTGGAAGACAGGAGGCTTGTTACCTTTTTTCTTTCAATGCTTTTTTTTATTGCTCATTAGGACACTCAGATATTGAGGAGAGGCAGCAGATTTCAACAATCGCTTTAAGACAGCAGAACTCAAAGTGGAGAGCACAGTTTCTGTTTCTGCCATCTGTAATTTCCCATAGACAGGTTCCCTGGATAGAACACAGAATATGTAGAGTCAGAGCTGTGATCAGGCCACAATCTGCTCCCTGTATCAACACCCAACTGGTGTTTGAAGTTTTGCACTGCAGAACTCCCAACCACTGTCAGAGAACTGGCACCATTCCTCCAAAGGCTGTAGGTAATGATGGGGTTGCCAAAATGCCTTTTTGAAAGCAACCAGCACAAGCTGCCTCAGTTGCTAATTTAAAGTAGACTAACAAAAAGTAAGGACTCCAGGCACAGAGAAAGCAACCCTAACAAAACAGAAATACTACTCAGAGAGTACATTGCTAGAATTAAAAACAAAACAAAAGCTCAGTAACTTCCAGTATCCCCCAGTTCCTGGCCATTACTGAAACTTGAAGGATTAGGAGGAGACTCAGGTGTTTCAGAGACAATTGGACTGTCTCCTGGATACACTTCCAGGCAGGAAAGGACCCACAAAGCAGAGAATCTCAAAGAACACATCTTCTTACCCTTTGCAACATCCAGGGCAGGGAGAGCAGTCTCCCAGCAACAGTTGCCAATATCACCCCACACCATTTCACCCCTGATGGACCATATTCTTTCAACTCAGAGGCTATGACAAGCAGCTCTAGTTTTCAGCAACAGTCAGGTCCTTCCATAGCCCCACAGCCAATTACAGCTAGAGAGGAGAGGGAGCACCCTGTCTCACCTGGGAGAGAGAAAAGGCAAAGGGAAGAATTTGGAATAGCCCAGGTACAACAAACACCATAAAATGACAAAGCTGAAATTACTGCCATTGAGAAGAGGTTTAGCACAGCTATCACTCCCTCTCATAAATATCCTCTCTATTTCCCTCACCTTATTAATGCTCTGCAGGATAGCCAAGAGCTCCTTCAATCACCAAATCCACTCCAGTGCTGCTCTCCCACCCTTGCTCTTTTATTTCCTCCCTTCTACTCAGACACTTCAGTAATGAAGCTCTTTAGGCTGCAGGGCCAGCTGCCTCTGGTAAGCCTCTCTTAGCCAGACAGGACACAAGCACGCTGCAGACACATTTCAGCTATGAAAGAGACACCATTCTACAGCATTGAAGAACACCTTAAAGCGGCAGTATTGCGGTTCAGGGAGAGCTCTATTGCCTACGACCTCCCTCACTGAGGATTATAATTTTGCAATCTACAACTTTACCTAAGGCACTACCTAGGACCAGCTGTCTGTGTTCTTCAACTCATTTTTGCATGTCTGTTTAGAAGCATGTAGAGAGAGCAAGGGCAGTCTCAGGCTATGAGACCCTTTCACTGTATCTTGTTACCTTCTGGAAGGACTGTAGACTCCTTCATGGGTGGGACACAAGCTGTTCTGGCCCACATGGCAGCAAGATTGAGGTGGGGTTAAAGAAGCACCTCGCTCTGCTGGTCAGACTCCTTTGAGATTTTTTTTTTTTAATTAAAAACTGCAGGTTTTGCATGAGGCAGGTTCATAGCTCTTCTGGGTTCTTTGCATTTAGGGATCTAAGACACTTTACCAGGGGTACATAATCACATGGGGGTTGAGCACAGAGTTCAGAGGTCTGAAATTCAGACATAAATGTCCAATGTGTCTGTTATCCCTTCAGTTCTATTTGTCAGGTGTTTGTGAAATGTGCTCATGAGAGTTTTTGTCTCTGCTTTTCTCCCTCTGACAATTTCTCCACTCTCATTTCCCAACATATGGTCACACGCTCTTATCCCTGCACAAACATCACTCAACATGTTCATCACTTAATTTTAATCCATATTGGCTGCAGTTCTTCCAAAAAAAACTCAAATGAAGAGAGAAAGCAAAAGGTGATTTACAGTCCGCAACTCTGTGTACTGCTGTCTCTGCTTTATGGTGAAATAATTATGCCTGGAACAATCCAAACTAACTGAGGTGCTGCCAGATCCTGTGACCCACTAAAATTCAAACATAACACCTCTCCACTTGCTCTGCTAGTCACAGAGAAGAAAATCTGGATTTTTCCATAGTGTAGTCAATTGTATCTATGTTAAATAGTTAGAAAAACCTTACCATTCTGGTTTTATGGGACTTTACACTTCTCCGGTCAAAGTGAAAAATACCTCCCTAGAGGTCAGCAGGACAACGGCAAAAGTAGCTCAGCTTCAGAAAACAAGGAGCAAGGACCAAAAAAGCAAAATGCTGGTGGCACAAGCCAGTTCATGCTTGTGTAAATTAGCACAGTGCACTGCCTCTTACACTGCTCTACCTAACTAGCAGCAACTGGGGATTGGGGATCTGTCCCCATGGCTTGGCAGGCTCCTTCATGGGGCAGACTCCTGCTATCCTGGTTGTGAGATGTGCAGAACTGTATCTCACAATCTGACCCTGATAAAACCAGTCGTTATTTATCACCAACTTTAAAGTCACCAGCTCTCTGATTAGGACCTGCAACAACAACCCTTACAGGCTGCCAAGACAATCTCTGAACCACAAGTGATTCAGAAGTGAATTTAGCTGTTCCAAAACATGGAACTGTGATGAGATGAGAAACCCTGGCAGGCTGCAATGATTGAGTTAGTTAAGAACAGTACTTTGGTCGGCGTTGTCTGCCTGTTTAATGTGGATTGCTCTATTTCTTTTGTTAAGGGGGTGGGTGGCTCTGCCTCAGTGTCACTGCTGAAGGATAATGAGAGGTTCACTTTATGAATCAGAGCAGAGAACTGCAGCATCAGGGCAGAATGAACCCACACTACAATATTTTGGTACAAGTAATTGTTGTTCAAAAAAAGCTTGCTAGCTCCTTTGGTCAGGAAGCTACACATTATGGGGTCCCCATATGGAACTCCACAAGCATGGTCGAAGGGTTAAGTTTTTTAACAGACTCATTAAACCATGGCTGAGCTTTGACATGTCCTACAGAGCCAGAGCAATACACAGGCATGCCTGCATTCCTGATGCTTTAAACAGTTCTTCACAAAGTTTTGAGAGCATAAACTTTCCAAAATACTAAAGAAAGCAGATCCATTCCCCCCCCCTCATCTAGTCAGAAAGGAGGAATGACTGTGCCTCTGAACAATGATTACATATAACAATACAGCATCCTGCTTAAATATATTCCCTTCATGGGTCAAGTAAATTGAAAGTATTGCCAAATCTTTAAAATCAAGTTGACACTTAGAAAATCTGTGCTCAAACCTATGCAGATGTTTTCTCTGAGATAGCGTTGTCCTTTAGAGCTCTTTATATTATAATGTGAATAGAAAAATTGTTATTTCTGTAAGATAAATGGACTCCCTAAATGCTATTTTAGTTCTTGCATTAACCTCGCTCTAAAAACCTCAGTTACTTGTGATGCCATCCTGAATTGTTAAAATGAAGGTAAAAAATGTACACAGTAGGAATGCTCTGTGTAGGCGAGGATTCAGAGCTTAGGGAGAGCAAGCAGTAACTGCTAATTAAACGCATGAGAGGCAGTGGGGTCCTCCACTCAATCCCCAAGGCTGATGTAGGATGTGCCTCAGAGCTGTGCTGGAGCTGTCTTGTCCATCCCAGCTGACCTGAAAGCCAAAGTCAATACCCAGAAGGCTGTCCCAGCCAGTGAGCACCTTTGCTTTCCTTCTCACAGCCATGGCACAGGCAGCTCTGCCAGAGCATGGCAGTAGTTTCCTGGCCAACCCCATGAGCCACTGTCACCCACACAGGTGATATTGGTTCTGGGACAGTTCATCATGGTCTAGAGACAGAATTGGGACAATAAAATTGCTTGTTGTTCTTCTGCTTCTCTTTTTGTTCTTGTTTATGTCCTCCAGTTGATTTTGTCACAGTTGTTATTGATGAAATACTCAGTGAGGCTGCAGAAAAGTTATTTGAGATCCCACTAGGGGCTTTTGAGGTTTAAAAGCACTGAGAAGAAAGCTGTCAGTGCCTGTCATAGGAACACAGCTGATTCAGACTCCTCAGACATCAGAAAAAGTATTCTCAGCTTGCAACACAAACCTTTTCCCACAATCATCCTTGGAGACTGCCAGTAGGATGCCACTGCCAAGAAGGAAAAGCTCCTTTTTGTCTTTCTTGCTACTTTAAAAATGCATTAGTGTGATAAGGGTAATCTCTGGTGGGAGTCATGGCTGTATTCATACAACAGTTGTCATGGAAAGATGTTTCAGCAACACAAATGAGGGGCTGCACAATTTTTCAAAGCATAAATCTTTCCATTTTGAAGACTGCTCTCAAAGAGCAACTGGAAATACCCAGCCTAGAACTGGCTTCCAGCTGGAAAGGGAAATAGTGATGAAAAATATTTCACTGGAAGCAGCACACTGGGATTAATTGGAAAGTGGATACCTGGCAATTTGCTCGGTAGGTGCAGCGTGCGAATCATGGCCTGTAAATGTCACGTGCTTGTTCTCCAGGAGAAATTAATGTCTGATGTCATGCAGCATTTACTAACTAGTCTGGGAGGGGAGTGCAGTACACGCTTCCACTGCAACAGCTCGACTTTAATCAAAAGCGACAGAAAGAAAATACACCATTTTATAGGGGGAATCAGGAAAGAGTGGAAGGCTTTCACTTTATTTCCTGTTAAACCCCAGGGTGAAAGATGAAACCAGCATATATCTGTGTGCACGTGCACATGTGCTCATGTCACTATATGCCACTTGCACCACTGCAACAGCCTCAGCATTTGCAGGGAATAGTGTACAGGGGTCCTTCCCCCGACTGCCAACTGTAGCAACAGCAGCAGAAGACTGTGCAGCCAGAATCTTCTTGTCTTTTCCTCCAGAAAACCACAACGGGAACTTCAAGGGTGCTTTTCTTTAAGATGGCAGGGATTTCTCAGCTGAAATCACACCTCCATTCTCATTTCTTTCATCTAACGACCCAGGAGTTGTGTTGTGTTTTACCAGGACACTTGAGCACGTAGAAGAGCAGGGCACAGGACAGGTCCTGCTGCAAAGTCACGTCCTGGGGATGAGAGCCACTGCACCATGGTGCAGATGGCAGCGCCATTTTCAGAGCTATAAACAGTATCATTGTCATAGCTCTTTGAATGGTACTGCCATATGTACCGGAAAACCAGCATTTATGCTTGTAAGGGCTTTGGGCCAGCTGGATTTTCTCCCCACTTGGATGAAGCTGATTCCTGAAGTATGAATGAAAGCTGCATGCTGCTTTGGAGTAATCCCTCCTCAGTAGTTATATTTTGAGTCTCCAAGGATCATCATGTTCTCATCAGCCTCGTAATCTGCAAAACCCAACTGTCCTGCAAGTGGAGAGATTGCCGATGCATCTAAACCTCCCTGCTTGGTTCAAGAAAAAGCAGAAAGTTCATGAAAATTTTAATAACAAATCAGTCAGGCTCTGCATGTTTTCTTTAGCAAGTACTGTACTTTTACAGTAAAGTGTATTTGGCTGAGTGTATATGTCTGGGTGGGTGGGTGGAAAGCGCTTGTCTTAACCAATCTTCAGAGGTTTCATACCTTGCCTGTTGCCAGTGTAGCTCACTTTGTGCTCCCCTCCATTTGCATTGCTGAAGGAATAACAGCCATGTGCAGTGAAGAGAGAAAAACATGAGGCCAAAAGGTGCCACAAGTCCAGCTGACAAGCAGAGCAGACCCAGTGGTGCAGCAGCATCATGGTCCTGCTGCCTGGTAGCTCAGGGGCTACAGTGTGCTTGGGGGGAGTCCCCTGCCTTTGCTCCGCTTTGTTCTTACTGCAAGAGTTTTGCTGTAATGATTGATTTTTTTCTGACCTAACTTCTTTTTGGCAAGGAAAAAGATATGGTCAGCAGGTCTGGGCTTCTTTGAGAAAAGAACTAGCATGGCCCTGTAAAGATACACAGGCAAGTGGTTAGGAAGGAAATGTCCTGTCAGATCTGAGAGCCATGGAACCAAGCAACGTGTTTCTGATTCTGTGTATATTATAACAGCAATAGATTACGATGACTAATGAGTTCAGGCATTTGTAACAAACATGGCAGTTTACTTGGCCACTCATTTAGAGACATACTTTAAGAACTAATTAATTCTTTCAGTTTCTGGATTAAACTATTGTGCAAAACATCTCATCAAATAGAGAACATTATATGGTATGTTACTATAATTAAATAAAGAGATAACTGAGCTTGAGAGATGCCTAACACACTTAATTAAGATTAATTAAGCAACATGATTTACAGCTGGAGAAGACAAAACTGAGCTATTCAAAACTGGCTAGACAGAGTGGCTGTGACATGCTGAATGCATGAAGGCACGCACTGGCACCATGTTGTTTGCTGTTCAGCAACACTGCTATGGCAGCCTCTCCAACCAACTTTATTTGATGAGGTTGTGTTTAGCCCCTGAAATACACCCACTTTTTTTGGCCAAACATAGGCATGCCTGTTGAAGTGCTGGGAGTTAAGACTTTGACAGCTGGAGGCTTGGTAAAGCACTGCCAAAACCTACACGAGATTTCCTTTACAAGCCCTCTCTGAGACAGCATCTAGGTTAGTCTCTTCTTAATTTCTCTGATCTTTTACTCTGATAGCAACACAGTTTATCTTGTAACAGAATTATTACACTCCAGGCACACCAGCTGTATGAAGTAGTTGGGATAAATTAGCATTTCTTAGCTTATTCAGAATGAAAGGATAATTCCACTGATCAGTGTCATCAGTTCTTAGTTCAGGAGAGAAATCCTAAGTTGTCTCTCCCATAAAAAGAAAGCAAGAGGTTTAGTTGTTCGGGCTCAAATTAAAAAAAAAAAAAAGTAAAAGCAAGGTAAATTATTTGTTTGTTTGTTTTTTACAAGAACTAGGAAATCCTTGCCTAGAAATCTCCATTTCACCTGTAGCAGTGTCACACCTTTTGTGCCTCAGCTGTGATATTTTCTTGCTATACATATGCTCAGGGCATGTTTGTGTCCCAAGACAGCAGCTATTCTGTCCTGCAGCTATTCTTGGGTCTTCTGACACAGAGTTATGTGGCAATATATTACCCAGTTGTGTAGCTCAAACCATGTTTTTCAGACTATTTTTAATCACTGTAGGATCTTGCTTAGTGCTTTTCAACCACTCAAAAGCTACGAAGCGCAGCAAGATAAATACTCTTTGCACCAATATTGTCAGCTGAAATTACTTCCATGTTGGTAACTGAACTGCTTTTTTGGATGGTATATGAGGTGATGCGTCTATCTGGAGCCACCAGATCTGTGGTCCTGATTGAAAATAATTTCCTGACTGCATTAGAAACGTCGGGACAGTACAATTACCATCTCTACTTGCTAAATAAGGCTTGCTTTTCAGGTAACCCATCCTAGACTCCTCTGTTACACTATTAGTGAAAACACTGAGAGATTTGGCTACCAGCTCAGTGTGGAGATTATGATGTGCAAACCCATTTGATGAGTCTGCAATATCAAATGGTCTAGGGGTGAAGTAGGGAGGTGAGTTGGCTGCTTTGTGGCATTTGAAGGCATCTGATCCTAAAAATCTTGTGTTTCCCTGACATAATTGGTGTGATAGTGCACTGAAAACTGTGAGTTTTGTGATGCTATGTCTCCTTCTAATCCTTCCTATGACCATGAAGGTGATTACTGAGGTGTCCTGGGAGCTGGTTGCTTCATAGCTTCCAGAGAAGTAAAGAAAGTTGAGGTTGGGTGCTGTGGCCCACCTTGGGCCAGTATCTTCAGCTTCCCAAGTCCTTCACACGCTTCTGACTTTCCATGTTGGTGAATTGTAAGGGAAAGACAGCAGCAAGCTCCTGAGGCTCTTTTACTTGTTGCTTTACCCTTACTTTACCGTGGTGTACTCAGCCTGGAGATTTTTAAGTCAGTTCATCTATCTGCGAGCTTAAGAGTCAACAAGACGTATGTCATGAAAATAGCTGTACTGAACTCTGCAACAGGTATATTCAGCTCTTGTCATGCTGTCTCTCAACAGCCTTCAAAGCCCCAAGGCTCCTTCTCTCCTGTCAGTTAAATTGCATTCATTTACTTTTGTTTAGAGAATACTGGAACATGGGGATAGGCTAATTCTATTCTTCTATTCTTCCATTCTATTCTATTCTATCTGATTTGATTCTGTTCTTTCAGTGTAATCAGCTGGAGTAGAAACTCAGAGTTCTCTGGGTCACATCTAACTTCGAAACAGGAACATTCTTAATATCACAGGGGATGTTTGGAATCTTTTAATTCCATTGCTATGTATAGTTGAAATCACACTTCTCAAATGTGCTCATTAGCCAGGGGTGTGGCAGCGTCCTCCCGAGATAACACTGTTCTCACATATTAGTTTTAAGATACCTTAGTTCTGGATGGAAACCAGTGCCACAATTTAGACACACAAAGGTAAATATTTGGGTTTGCTCACTTACAAATAACAAGCAATTACTAGCACAAGCAAAGGGCTTAGAGGTGCAGTGTGTGAAAACCATATGCTTTGGCCAAATCTAGAGCTCTATGCTCTAGAATTAATCATCTAACTTCTAAAAACAATTAGTACTGTCAGACCATTCTAAGAAGTGCAAGCAAAGGATTTCGGATGAACATTGATAAAATAATAAAGAACTAATTTCTGCAGAGTCCAGCACACCTCTTAGCATGTGTCTTGTAAGAGCTATTACATTTTCACATTTTTATAGAAACAGAGATTAATTTACGTAAAAAGAGGGCAAAACCTTGTTGTAGTTTATACACGTATCAGGTAGCATGCTAATCATGCAGGTGTGTGATCTTTTGCTAGATTATTGGGCAAAGTGCATCTTAGGTTACCTCAATGTAACCCAAAGGATTGTAGGTACAAAATGGGGTTTATTTTATAAGAGGACGGACAAGTGTTTGTTGTAGTTGACCCAAAACTTAAATCAGTTACATTTGAAACTTGCTGGCAAAAATGCAATTTTCAGTTCCATTTACTAAATGTATCGTTGCTTTGCTATTCCTCAAGAAGAGGAACAAACATAAATCTGAGCAACATTTATTTACCAAAGCGGAGGCTATGGCAGAGATTTATAGCCTATGTCATCTCCTCTGAAGCAGAAAATACAGAGGCCCAGGAGAAACCAAGGAAGGGGATATCACAACCTTCAAAAGTTTGAACTTATTTGTTCACTTCTGCACTTTAAGTTTGAAGGCAATATATAAAGCAGTGGATGGTTAGGGGCTGCCAGTTTTGTGAGCTTGAAAGGTACCTCTATCTGCAGAAGGACTAAAAGAAATCACAAACCAGCAAAAGCAGCTTAAGGTTAACAGCAGGTATATGCAAATAAAGTATTTACACACACAGGTACAAACAGAAAGAGAGGGACAGAGGGTGATTTTCCACCAGCTTATGCCAAGGCACAGAAATGTTGCAGTACAGTGGGTTCAATGATGCATCTGAATTACTGTGCAGCGCAAGACTTTGATGTTCTGAATACCAGATCCATAGGTTGAAGGCCTGAGTCTACCAGTGAGAGATTCATTCTGTGAGAAGGGAAACAAATCACCTCTGTGGTTAGCCTGGCTTAGGAAAAACAGCTTTGCCCAAAGGAGTCAACCTCCAAGGAAGGACATGAAGATATGCTCACTGTAGCAGCAAAGAGCACAAAAAGGCACAATCTAATCTCTCAAAAAAAGTGTTAAGTCCTTACCTGAATGGTCCCAGCATGTTTTCATAGATGTGTTTGACTGCCAGAGCAGCATTTTCTCTTTAAACATCCTCCTTCAGTCTAAGAATCCCTCAGCTAGCAACAGCCCCTGAGATGCCATGGGGTACAAAGATGGGGTAGAGCTCAGCCAGGTAAGCAGATGCCTTCAGGGAACATGCTCCAAGGACATGGTCAAGGTCCAAATCTGTAAAGCAAACCTGACCAATACAGCCTCATTGGCTCAGGCTGAAGGACTTAAACCAGCATAAACTGAAGAAAAACGCAGATGGGGTTTTGCTTACTTTATGTCTGGTTTTGGTTTTACATTTTAAACATTATTTAAATAAAATACTGATATTTCTTATGCTGGACACACTATAAAGAAATTCCTCAAGTAAGCTAATAGCAATTCTCATGAAGAAACAATTCTCACGTTTCATTGGTGGATTGAAGGGAGATTTGGCACCTGAGGCTTGCTAGGACATCCACGTTTCTTCTCAGGCACCTCTGCTTGGGTTCTTGTGCTTTCTGAACTACTTGTGCTGTGGAGAGTGGTTGTACCTGTGCTAAGAAGTGGTAAGACTTTGAAAAAGCTGATCTTGAAGAACAGAATTTGCCACAAGATTTGGTGGCTTCAGGCTTATCTGAAGCAAATCAGTCTCTTGATTCTGAATCTGTATGATACTCAAAACATACAATGACAATTGCCACAGCACAAATGACAAGTATATTTATGATCTGTCTTGGCAGCTAGTGTTCAGATTTAGGTACCACATACTGTTGTGGTTGTTCCCTGTCATTTGCAGGTATAACTAGGGTAGGTAACTTGAATGTCAGAGAAAAGTTATATGTCACAGACCCATTCCAACAAACTCCAGAGCTTCAAATATGCTTAAAGGACTCAAACTTGGCTTAGTCAATCAAAAGACTCAATATTCATAAAATATTTTTGGATTGTTTTCTGCCAGCATTTCACTTTATGTCATGTAGAATAAATGACTAGTTTCACCTGAAGCTTAATTTCTCCCCCTTGTATTTCTGCAAAGAAACTGAAAATTTAATTGTGTCAGCAGGGGAAGGAATATGACTTTATCAGTGATTATCGTGTGCATTTCTCCCAGCTGATTGCCAGGCATTTTGATTGCACTAGTTACCTCCTCCTATGTTCAAAATCAGTTTATTGATCAATATAGCTCTTAAGTGTCATGGTATGATCTACAAGGCTACAGAAGATCTCAAAAAGGCTCTTTTTACTTTATGAAACCCACCAGAGAGTAAATATCTGGTTTGATTATGCTTTCTAGTTTCTTGGATTCCCCTCACCACCACCAAAATCAGAAACTCTTTACAGCTATGCTCTTTCCTTTTCAGATTTTGCCTCTCCTGACACTTGGAGAAGCATCCTTGGACATGGTGTATTCAAATGTTCAGACTGAGCTTGACATTTTTCTTTTGGACATCTTGAGAAGAGATGAGGTTCTGCTTGCTATGATGCTCAGATGAGAAAATTTTTTCCTTAGGTCCTTCTTGTATACAGAAGTTCAGAAGGTCCCTGAGCCTGGGAGGGGAGCAGTAGCTGGCATCACTCATCAGAGATACTCACTAGCAGATGTCCAGGAACTACTCCTGTTGAGATTGGAAAGGCTGAAGCCAGATAACAGGCTATCATCACAGGATGTTTGGGGATATAGCTAACAGAAAATGGAGACTTAGCAACCTCTGAATCATATTGAAATGAAGAAGCTGTCAAAGACACCTCCTGTCCTCCCCAGCACACTCCTGAAGACGATCTAACCTAGCTGTGAAATAGCTCTTGGCAGGGAAGGCGGATGAGCAAATGAAGCATCATCCTTCCTGAGGAACACCAGGGAAATGAAAACACAGCCACTAAGCAATATGTAGTTGTTGGCTTATTTTGGTACTGGCTTTAACCAAGTGAAAAATGAGGAACAACTGTCTATGAAAGTGATGCAGGGAATTAATGTTTGTAAGTGGGGCGTATATAGGAGGACAGAGTAGGATGGGGAGCATGAAGGGGCTACTGCTGCCCTTAGTGCACTGAGGGAAAACATGGTGTCCATTTATCAAACCAAGGCTGTACGGAGGAGAATATGGAGATTTTACTTAAATTAAGCACCCACTTTCAATGTCACCATCTGTGGTATGACATTTAATCCTAATAAAATGCTTACAAATTAAGATTAGTTATGAGCATAACTCAGAAGTTTGCCTTGTAACTATTTTTCATAATATGATGTATAAAGTTTTCTGAATTCATACCCAGTGGGCTGTAAGAGGGGAGTGGTCTAGAGTCAGGAATGTGCTACTTAATATATATCATAGAAATAATGATTAAACAACCATGAGGAAGAAGGAAAGAGGAGTGGCAACTCCCCTTCAACACAACATGGTGAAGCATGGTGTTTGCTGCCTGAGCTGTCCTTCCCCAGCAGCAGGATGGATAGCTGCAAAAAGGCAGCAGCTACTGTAGCCAAACAAACCATTCCTTAAGTTAGTACAACTTACTGCAACTTAACCTAAAACCCATCAGAGATGTTAAAGGTACCAACAAGGATCTTTATGATTAGTTTTGATCTTAATACTGTTTTTTATTATTTAGTTTTAGTGTCATCGTTCCAATACCAGAAAAGATAATTTTCAGCTTTTACCAATAGGTGCTTTAAGATATGTACAACTTCACAACACCACTTTCAGGAGATTCCAGAAGCTACCACGATACAAAACCACAGACATTGTCTGGGCATGTGTGTGGACTGGCCCTACAAAAGGCAGGAAAGGATGGTGTGCACCCTGGTGACCAGAAAACTTACCAGGCTGTAGAGTAGGAGGGAACATGCATGAGCTCCAGGTGCTGTGAGGGAGTTGGTGATAGTTTGCTATTCAGAAAGGAATGTAAACTAGTGACTGACATTAACAATGTGCATATGCTAGACTTTTGTTATAAAACACATAATTCTTTACAGAAAATCCTGTTTTGACACACACGCACACACAAAAAGTTCTGCTATTACACATACAAAGTAGGCCCATAAAATGATGATTTTTGGTTTTGCCACATTTCAACAAACTGCAGCTGTCATTCTTCACTGCTGTTTCACTGCAGAAAAGCCACCCATTTCCCAATTAGCTGCAATTTTAACTGTTGCATGTGTTTGAAGTCTGACAAACAGAAGTTAGTCTTGGGACTCATGGCTGCTGATCTGCAATACATTTGGAAATTGTGGTGTCTCCACCGCACAAGGAAAGAGCTCCAAGTGTTTTCATAACTATTTCATTCCATAACTTTGTCAAATGTCTTGTGGTTTTTTCCTAGCAGATATCTAATTATGCCAGTTGCAAGATCTCAGTTTCTAAAAAAACATTCATTATCTTCGATCTGAATATTCCTAATTGATTCTGAATGTACTTCAGTAATTGAAATACCTTACTTAAAAACCAGAAGCCTATTATGAGCTATCCCCTCTGCAGGTAGTTATAAACTGCTTTTAATGGGATGCTGCATATTTCTAATGTAAGCAAGCATTTACAAGTACTCTCCTAATTATCAGATTTGGGCCTCTTATGAATTTTGCATTATTTATGGTGCAAAAATGAACTGTAGGCCAAAATCTCCAGGTAATTAGAGCATAATGTAGTGCCAAATTTAACATTAATGAGAGAGAAATTGAAATGCAAAGTTAATGTGAGAAAAAGGGGAAAGTGCCCATCTTCTGCAGCATGGCATTGAATGGCCTCACTCATTTCCTACTTGTTTACCCTGGTGTTTATAATTAGCAAATGGGTTTAGATCACTGAAAACAAATAGCTCCTTCGTTGATTTTAAAGTTAGCTTAGTTTCTGTCTTTCAGTGCTTAAGTTTCTGTCAGTCCAGAAATGCTGACTTCATCCACTGTGATGGAAGAAGTCAGCATTTCTGGGCTGACTCCATCATGCTGGTTACTGTGTGGGTCACATATTTTTCATCACCAGTCACTGTCACATTTATGTTCATGGTATCCAAAGTTCATTGCCTTTTGCTAAAGCTGAGCAGAACATCCTGCAGTGGAAAATAAGGAAACATAAACATCATTCAGGTCAAGCAGCTGAAAGACAGAAGCATGAGGAGGCTGGGAAAAGAGAAAACTCCAAGCTGGGAAATAGGACAACCATAATTACTATAAGCCATTCAGTGATGACATCTATTAGCACGTGAAGTAGTCTCTTGAGAGAACCACTGTAGAAACAACCTTTGGATGACCAAAATCAGGCTGGATAGAGTAATGGCAAGTGGCACAGCCCTATATCAGCAGACAGGTGATGTGGTGTAGCTGATAATCTCTGTCATATCTCTAATGTCACCACTAGAACAAGTTAAAAATACCTTTCAGCCCAGGTGCCTGGGGACCTTCCTGATGATGCCTTCTCCATCCCCTGGTTCACTCCGACATGAGATCTAGGGCTGTTTTTCCTGCAGCTCTAAATTAAACAAAACAAAACCAAACCAAAACACAACAATCAAATGCCAACAAACAAAACAGGCTTATTTTTAACTATTGCACCATTTGCTGATATTTTGCAATAGTTAAGTTTGGCAATCAAGGTGAGTGAGATTTCCAACCCCTCCAGCAATCAGGAGGCATTAGCTAGCATATCTTTCTGTTTAAGATCCACAGCACTGTTCAGCACCTGGAACAATGGGGGAGAGAGCTCGGCTGCCAGTGCCCCAGCAGATCTCCATGAATAAAGTGGAGGGGAGCAGAGAGACAGCATGTCTCACACTGCCCAAGTCGGGTGTTTTTCTGCGTAGGGTTGTGGTTCTTATCCTTACGCCTAGGAAGAGGTGAGATACAAATTGCTAATCTTTCTCACGGGGGGAGAGTGAGATGCACTTGGGATACACTGGAGAAACGTGGCAGCTATTGTTCTGCCAGGACCAAAACTGCTAACGGTACAATGAGGCTGATTATTTTTAAAGAGTTTTGTTGTTTGAACACTGCCACATTTGGCAGCTCCAGAAGACACAGGCACCTGCGTGAGCACAAAAGAGAAAATGCCATCAGGCCATGGGAACACAGGGGGAGCAGCAATGAGAGTTTAGCAGTTCCCTAGGAAACAGAAACTTCATTCTCAGTTGAGCACTGTTGCTTGTGTCAGACTGACAGCAGAGAATGACTTCGACAACAGTGATGGTATGTTTTGAGTGTGTGGTTATTTGGTTTATTTAAGGTCCAGCTGAGTCTTATTGGCTAATGTCCAAAAAAGCACCATGCTATCAGCAGCTCAGTGATTCTGGCTCATGGAGGAGATCTGGTAACCATCTCCCAAAGTATTAACTTTCTCAATGATGCCACTTCTTTATGCTGAAAAAAAGCAACTTGTTCATCTGCTTGCTACTGAAGATTTACTTTCATAAGATAGGAGCTAGGAAATGGGCAAGCAGGAAGATATCCAACATACACAGTCACAAATGTATATGCTTAAGGGATCACAACCTGTATTTCTCACTTCTCCCAGGCTCCACACTGAGATTGTTTGCTGTTTTTACTTTAAAAAATATTAAAAATCTCAGGCATGTCTTAGCAACATCCATGTTACAATTAAAAACTGGCCAACGGTGACAAAATATCGGATGGAAGTTCAGAGCAATCTCTACCGGAGGCAGTGGAAGACAGACCCACCCAGTGCAGGTCAGGGCCAACAGGCACAGCGCCTGGCCAGTCCCCTTGTCTGAAATTGTGTCAGGTAAAACTGAGAGGCTGAGTTTTAGAAGAAGACATCAGTATTACACAGTCAGCAGAAAAGAGGACAGCTGCTCTGTGCAGAGGGAGTGTCCCGTCCCAACGCCAGCTCAGTGCTGCAATGTGACCATCACAGCACAGGAACGCTTCAGTCTTTTCAGTAAGCATTGCTAAAAGAACCCAAGGAAAGGTGGAATCTAATTATTTTGACTCTGCAATAAGAAACAGGTGATCCAAACCAAACTCAGTCATCTCCCTCTTTCTATTTCACCAGCCTGAGAGCATCATTATGGTCAGAGACACAGAGATGGGATATTCTCTGGGATATTGCCTCTGAGGATGTGAAGGATTTAGTGAAGGAAAGAAGTTCTTCAATAAATAAAACACCTTTCCTACAGCCATAGGTTGTTCTGTCCTAGAAAGCATTTCTGACATTTTAAAATTGAAACAGACTACTTTTATCCAAGTGATTAATTGCTGCTGCTGGAGCACCACAGCCCTGAACCAAACTATAATTTAGTTGTACCAGACACTATTTGTGTCTGAAGTGACACAATGCTTATTCCAAAGAGGCTAAAATCTAAAGACAAGGCGTACAGAGGATGTATTATTGCTTCTAATTTATTCACAGTAAACGAAGGCTCAGAGAAATGGCATGGTTTGCCCACAAGCAAACAGAAACTGTTGGAAAAACCACCTCTGCAGCCTTGAGGTGTCCTGAGTCCCTGGTAAACTTCTGGCAACAATTTGTTGAAATAGCTCACTGAAGAATTTAGCTGATCTTTGTTCTTAGCAGCACATGTTTAGTATTTGTCTCTTTGCTTAGCATGAAAGTGTCTGTGGCCATGTTCCTTTGTGTAATTTTTGACGTCTATCAAGAATGTAATTATCATCTTAAGAGGTTATTATTCAATATAGCAATGAGACTTCATAACTTCATGTACAAGGTTTTAGCCAACACCCAGAGATAATGGCATAAAAAAATGTGTTCCTTCAGCTCTAGTCTTTACTGAATGCAACTCTTTGCTTCTTTGCTGATCTATGTGAAATGCCTTGGCTGACTCATGCCAGGCTCCTAATTAGTTATCTTCATTAATCAATCTCTATCCAATCTATTTCCTGTGCCAAGTGAAGGGTTGTGTTTAGCACTCTACCAGAGTGATTTTCCTCCATTCATGGAACAAGAGTCTTCTGAGCAAAGGAGCAGTGTGCTGGGATTAGCTGTTGAAGTTAAAGTATCTTAAATGGGTTCCTATAATTTTTCTTAGACTAAATTAATTAAAAGAGCCTGGCAATAAAAAGAATTCTAAAAGGAAGATGTCATGAGCATTTACAGTTCCAGGGAAACAAACTGATCGGGTCAAATTCAGCAAATGTTTTCAGCAGGAGAAAAGAAAAAGGAAACAAGATGCTGAAATGTTTTGTCATTTTATTTCAAAATCATATTTCAGTTAATTATTTGCCTGCACTTTGAAAAAGAGTTTAAAAAACATCCTCCTTTAAAAAAAGATGTGCTTCTACTGTAATCACAAAAATAAATGAACTAGAGGGGATTTTGGTCTTGGTTTTTGTTTGTTTTGTTTTGTTTGTGGGTTTTGTTTGTTTGGATTTTTTTGGTTGTTTTGGTTTGCTTTGGTTTGTTTAAAAAAAAAAAAAAAAAAGAGGCGCATTTCTATTGTAGATCAACCTAAAGCAGTAGTATATCTGTGTCGGTGAGGTCACGTATGCACTAGGCATTATCTGAACACACCTCCACTTTTGGAGACAAGGACATCCCTGGTGTAGCTACAGTGACTTACCTGGTACCCCACGGGAATGCCTTGGCCCATGTGTGACTGAGATGGTCTGGGAACATGTCCTGGAGCTGCAGGTCATTAGAGAAAGTGGCAGCCAGAGCTGGCATGTAAAAGTGAGAGAACAGGTGAGCTTCAGCTGAGGAAAATATCCTTCAGGAATGATGGAACAAAGGAAAAAGAAAAGAGAGAAACAAATGTATTAATAGATGCTTTTTTTGCTTTCTGTGACTTGTCAGATACAAAGAAAGTAATTTATTTTCCAGTTCTACGTTTCTTACTTTGCTTACTTGGAAAACTATCTGCTAATTTTAAATCTGTGGAGGCATGTAGAAGTCTTACAAAATGTACTGAAGGCTGGATTATGTGGGCTGGAGACAGCTGTTTTTAAAACCTCTAACTGAAATTTAGTAAAGAATGACGAGTGCTTAATTCCAGCTCATGAGGTCTGAACAGCATTATTTGATTTAAAGATAATTAAGATATTCAGCATAACTGCTCAAGAGTGGAAAAAAATAAACACTTTTCATGAGATAGAGACAAATTTGTATTTACATTTGACTACCAAGGACTTTAAAATCAACGTTGTTGTAATATCCATATAAATAATTTATCAATCCAAATGTTTTCCTGAGATCTGGATTTTCATCATTCAGCTGCAATGGGAAAATTGAACTTTTGATTATATTTCTGTGTATTTTACCATGTTTTCCCAAAGGACTACATCATCTCTAAGGAGGAATGGCCCACTCATATTTGCTCTGCTTTACTTTAAAAAAAATAATTACGTGGTAAGACTAGGACAGACTTCAGATTTGTCTAGGATATTTTAAGAATTTAGGAATGTTTTCTCTTAGGTGCTGACAGTGCTTGAGACATCAGCTCCACTGACAGATAATTGATGATCCCTACCCAGGACTGAAATAAGACACTGAAGGTGAAGGAAGGTCCCTGTTGTAAGGCTCGTTGCAGAGGATGGATTTAATTTTCTTTGCCACATTACTGTGCTTTCCTGGGCCTGGCTGCAAAGGGACAGACAGATAACAACCATGTCTGGTCAGCTGTTTCTCCATCGGACCTCCAGTAGGAAATTTAGCAAATCATCTACCCCAGCCACTTTACCTAGATAATCACACCATGTCCGTATGGACTCTGCAGGCTCTCAGCTCACAATGAAGAGAAATAGTCACAGGAGGACAGGATGGAGACATTTGTCTGCCATACAGACTAACTCAGCTCCTCTTCAGCAGCAGCAGCAGCCAGCCAGCATGACGGCTTCACCATCCCCACCTCTGGGTTCATCTGATTTGAAATCCATCTTCCTTCAGCCCGCTTGGGTGGGAGCCCTGTGCTTGAAAGCACAGGAGACAAACATTAATTGAATCTCTACAGAGCTAAAGGAATATATTTGATACTTGAGGGAGATCTCTCAGAGCAGTTCTCATTGTGTTTTCTGAGTTCCTGCACTCTTTTTATATTCATTGGTTTCCCGTACATTTAGCAGATAGGTTCTCTCCCAGTTGTTTTCTGGTGGACAGGTAGCCATGCACAGGTGCAGTGAAAGACCTACCTTTAGTAAACTCACCTTTGGTAGCACGCTGGTCTCCTCTGGGTTGCAGGTCAATCAGATGCAGCACAAGGATCATACACGATAAGCTTAAACTTTATTGAGAGGAAATCTTGCAAGTACCTTGCTCATCTCAGAAACAGGAAGAAATGAGAACCCACAGAGAAATAACAGGAACTGTTCATCATAGAAGTATTAGATATATTACCAGTTTTGCAGCACTGAATATGAAATCCATTTACGCTGTTCTACAATGTCGATACATATCAACAAAAAGACAGATAAAGCTTGTAATGTCTGTCTCCATTCCGCCCCAAGAATCATGTTGAATAGGTTTTTCTACTGATGGCCAAATGTGGAAGTTCACCTTAGTGTCTGGAAGCATGAGTCATTCATCCCAGAGAGTATAGAGTTACTAGAAAGCTTTTAATTTTATGGAGTCTATGAACCTGGTAATTGTGAGAGAGGGACAGTTCTGCACTGACCTTTTGAAAATCAAATATGCAGCTGTATTAAAATCAAATGTTTCATGAAAATATATTTGGAGTGTGTGTGTTCATTTTTTTTCATCAGAAAATGGGAATGAAAACATTTTGTTCACACTTCACTTTTACATTTTCTGTATTTTAGATTTTAAAAAATACTTTTGCCTCTTTCAAAATGAAAAATGTCACAGATTAAAATGTCAAATTCCAGAGATTCTTTGATTTTATGTTCACACTCTTCTCAACTTTCTCACTGTTTCCCAAGATTTCCCAGTTTCCCAAAATACCAAAAGCATCTTTCTAGGTAGACAATAGCATTGTCATTTTTACCCTTAGCTCCTGTAACCCTGGAGGGCACTCCAATGCCACAGGCTCTTTCCTGTTGTTCTGAAAAACATGCTCAAAGTTTATTCCCGACCTACTGGGATTCATGATGGTCTTTGTGATCTTCCTTGGCCACTTCCATCATAGACATGGCTAAATAATGATGCCAACCAGAAATCGTACTGCACTTAACATCTCTATCATCTACAGGCGATCATTTACTGTGGGTTAGTGACTGCCATAAAATACAGAATTAAAAGACTGTTTTCTACCTGCTCCTGAAACAGGAATAAAGTAAGCAGATGCATCACTGTCTGGAATAACTACCAGTCATCTTATGCTGTTCTCTCTTTTCCTCTCTTTTATAGTGCATTTATGAATTATGTTGTTTGCGTTTATAATTATGGGACTGAACAGATGGTGGAAGGCTTATTTCAGAATGATGTGTTCATTAAAATAACCTACTCTGGTCTGCCAAGTGATTTTTAACTGTAATCCCAATATGATATTGAAGAGAGTTATTTATTCTTTCACTATGTGTCCATCTGAAAGAAATGGACACTCTATTGAGTATGAAGCTACAATAGTGGTGCTGCATATATTCCAGGTGGGAAACCACTGAAGAGTTTTGCAGCTGTGAGAGAAAGAAAAATGCAGAGAAGGATAAATTGAGGACTAGAACAAGATTTTAAATCTAAGACAAGTTTTGATTCTTTATTCAATTTGGAAGCTCAGTTCCACTTAAAACATGGCTCCAGCCAGCTTCTGCCTGTGTGCCATGTCTTTCTACAGTCTACCGTCTTAGGTAGTTGAGTTCAATAATGGTAGCTTCTTTTATTAAAAATGGGATTCTGTGCTCAAGCAAAACGTAAATCTCACAGTTTGTCACATCTTACGTAGTAACATATTGTCTTCCCTTAGTTCCAAGAAGCGCTTACTGGAAATAACAAGATATTTCATGATGTAACTGGGAGCAATCATCACTTATTTGCCTTCCTTCTTGAAGGTCTTACTGTAAGAGCTTCACTTTAGCAATATTTTATTTCTGAGACCTCCTGCCACTATTTTTACATCAAGACTTCAGGATCTGGTCTGAACGTAGATGAAGGTGAAGAAACAGCGGCAAAGTTTCTTTGTTGAGATTGAAGGAGTCACTGTTTAAGAAGTTCTGGCCATTAACTAGGTTATAATTCCTGGCTCTCACATCTCCTTTTGCATATATCCTACCCAGGCTACCTCAAGATGACATTTGTGGCAGATCTTCACTCAGTGGGCAGTCTGAGGGTTGTGCTGCTGGTGAGCTGCTCAGAAACATAGTTTACAACTCTCCTATGGCTGAATGCTTTGCTCTTCTGCACCAAAGCAGTTGGCATCACTTGGACTCCACAGCCGTGGTACAACCATGCGGTCATCAGAATTTTGAAGGCAAAACAGGGGAGAATGAGACACAAAAGTGCAGGACTCCTGTCTGCCTGTCTGAGCTCATTGGAAGCAGAACCAAAGGTGGGAGGAATGGGAGAGCAGTGGAAAAGTTGACTGTGTTCACTAAAAATAATAAAAAATATTTGTGTTGTCTGCGTCGTCTCTGCAACCATCGTCACAGCCTTCAAAGATGCAAACTGGCTGTACAAAAGCTGTTATTGAGAAGTTGTCTGGCATCCTGGGGGTAGTTTCTAGTTGCACATGAAGGAAGAAATGTATTTTGAAATGTTTCATTTGGAGTGCTGGCAATCAACAACTGGAAAAAGGAGAAAATGAAAGAGATGGGCAGGTGACTGCTTACTCCTACCAAATGGCAAATCATCTCAGTGGTTAGATCAGTCTCCTTGAGAAAGGGAAAGAAAAAGGCCTTGAACATGAATTGGAATCTGTTCCTTTTTGTTTGTTTGTTTGTTTGTTTTTCCTGTCTCATAAGAAGTTGCAGTCTTGCTCCAGATCAGAAACGGGGAAAATATTCAAAACTTTTGGAGAATGGGGAAAGCATTTTCTATAGCGTTTTGATTTTAGCTTGAAACTCATTATTTTTGACCTAGCAAGTAAGTCTCTATAATTGCATGTTTCTCAGCAGCTCTGACCTCCCTTAACCATCCACTCCAATCTATTAAATCTCCTAGTTGTAAACTAAATTAGCCTGTGCTACTGTCAGGAAAACATGAATAGATTCAGACTTTTCAGAGTTTTGGTTTTGTTGAAATTTAATGCTTGGTTTAATTTTAAATCTTTCATTTGGAATGCAAGCAGTTGATGAAAGAAAATAATAATAAAGAATACTTCCCCAAACCAACAAATTGCAGTATCTTTAAATGAAATACGTCACTTGTCATTTTTACAGAAATATTGCTTTTCAAGGTTTGTTGGGGTTTTTTTTTTAAACAAAATCATAGAAACTGGCACAAACTAAGAAAAACTTTCAGTGCCACAAACCCCTGCAGCTTTATTGATTATCATACCAAATTTTAAAGAATGTCACAGTTTAAACTTGCTCCTTGCCTGACTCTGTCATGCCTGAGTTGGAGAAGGGAGTCACTAATGAACTGCCAGCAACAAACCCCAAATCCCAGTACAGGGATGTCTGAGGACCACAGTTTTTTTTCAGTTAGGGGTAATTTTCCTGAACTGTGCAAGTGCGGGGTCAGTAGGAGACTCTCTAGCACATGTCTAAGGTCATTGCTGCATATAATACAGGCTTCAACAGTTAAGAACAACACTTATTTCAAAGCATTTAATATGAGGCTTTTATCTTTTATTCTTGCATTACCAGGGCATATTTAGAAACTCCATCAGTAACTATTCTGCATTTATCATGTAAAGATTATCATAAACATTTGTAAATAGAATGAAATTTGGTTTTTATCAGCTTTTTAAATAGTTGGTGTCTAAACCTCCCCAGAATTTGTGATCATTTGTGTACCCAGCTGAGACCCAAGCTATCCTAGCAGTACCGTAACACATCTATACACCATAAATGCACCCATCCACCTACTCCTGCAGCAACATTGTCCTCTCAGTGTCTGAATGCCTGTGCAAAATCTCTACCTGCCGACAATGTGTCCTTCATTTTCCAGGCACAGGGGGAATGGACTTAGGCATCAAAAGTCCTGGGGAGCAGAGTATTAACAGCTCCCAGTATCCTTCCCAACGCTACCCAGGGACAGCTGCAAAACTGCAGCTCAGTCTCTAGTGAATGTCAGGACAACAGGAATCACCTTCTGCCAGTTCAAAACTGGAAGCAATTACTAATGTAAACAGCTGTATTGGGAAAGGATTACTAAACAGAGCGCAAAGACAGCTGAGCACCTATGGCAGGTTTAGAATGGCTGTGGCTCCCTCCGTTAACCTACTGTCAGCCCAGCTGAACTTTTCACCATGCTTGGACACATGGGGACATTTATATTCTTCATTTTTTCCTCTGATATTCTAATGACCCTTGGAGTAACATGACTTCACTCTGCCAAGGGACAGAGGCTGCTGAGGGACCACCTAAACCCCGTGTTCGATCAGAGGCTTTGGAAAGTGCAGGAGATGCTGCCACACGAGTCCTTTAGCCCCTTAGTGATTCAGATGTAGCTGAGAAGGGCTGTCTTTGCTCTCCGTCAGTCTGTTGTTAGTGAGCAGTATCTACTAACAGAATCCCAACCCTCACAGAGTTTCTGTACCTGTGAGGGGCCCCTTGCCCTTTGCAGCAGCCAGCAGGATTAACAGCCTGCCGGCTGATGAACTCGAGTTTGCAGGGAGCTTAGGGAAGAAGGATGGATACAAGTGTTCAGAGCAAAGACTACAGTTAAAAAACAGCAGTAATTCCCAGGTAAAATAGCTGCAGAACTGCAAGCTCTGCTTCCCAGGGAGGCACCTGCAGAGGAGCTGTGGGTATGTGTAACCAGTGTAGGCAGCTTTACACAGATACTACAAGCATGAAGGGCTGGTAGGAGGCATTTTTGGGAAAAAACAGATACCTTCCAATTCCTGCTGGTTCCCTGCTGTTCAAAGGACCTCCGGCACCACCTCCAGCCAGAGGCTTCCTTCTGGAAACTGGACCGGTGACTGTGAGCTCTGACAGAAGGGTGGCACACATACCATCAGGGGCATTGCTTCCCCTCCTCCTGGGTCATGCTCTGCTGAAGAAATTAATGCCGTTAGCTTTTGTGTCCAAAGTCAGGGAGCCTGCCCCAAAATTGCACCCCTTTCTGCTTTTCAGCAAAACAGGCACAGTCCTGTGGGACAAAGCTGGATGCTGGGTGCTTGCTCATGAGGAGAGAACTAAGCAGGGACCTCAGGCTCCATGAAAACAGTGACTGTTTTTTCATTATGGTTGGGAAAGCCAAAGACTAGCAATTTTTTGGCCTTGCTTCCTTAATAATTTGTACAAGTTGGTGTGGAGGATAGCTCTGCAGGGAATGAAAGTGGGAAGATTACAAACAGCCACTGCATCCCCTTAGTGTTTTCTCCCCAGCTCTTGCCAAGTTCCCAGAATAGCGCTGGAGCTCCTCGTTCTGATTGTGAGCCTGTAGAGGGTAAAACCACACAGCTCCCCTCCACTATGCTGAGAGCTAATCCAACCAGTTAATTAAAGAGTCCATTGGACTGTCAGAAACAGCAGGAGATACAGAAGCAATTATCTCCAAATTGGTCATCATCACAATTAAAGTACCATTTGGCAAGTATGTGAACAGCCTGCAGCAGGGTCCCTTTATAGGTGGTAATGCCTTTTCATTATTGGGCTCTATTGCTGGGTGGTGGTGTTTATGATCTGAGTAAAGCTGTCAGGTGAAATGACAGTAACACTCGCCCCCAGATCTGGGAGGAGTCAGGTGCAGATGCAGCCTGGGATGCTGTTTGTAATTGAACTTGGTAGCTTAACGTGGTGGTGTGTACAAATCCCATCAAAGGAACTCATTATAGGCAGGAAAGCCGAGCAACTAATTTACTGCAGATAATTTATTTAACGCATTTAAACCTTTCTATTTTTTTTTCCTGCTCACATATTATGGCTTCCTCAAATTTATTCATTACTTGAACCTACTTGATATATTTCTCTTGAAACATTCATCCCACACATGCAGGATCTGAGTGTTGTTTTCTTCTTGTGGTCGGTAAGAGAGATCTCCTGGTGCTTGGCTTCTCAGGCTGGGGGAGAGCCGAGGCACATTAGGTGTGAGTTCCTGTAGGTGAGGCAAAAATGAGTTCTGGGTGCAGCTGTGCTCTCTCTCTATCTGAAACTTGCTTCCCATAGATACGGATACCTGAAAAATGAATTGTATTTTCAGTGAGCAGATCAGTTAAGACATAGTGGTGTGAAAAGAAGCAGGGCTGTTATAATCCTGTCTTTTATCTGACACTAAATTGGTGTCCTGTAACTGGCAGGTAGCTTTAAACTTTTATTTGAAGGGAAAAGCTGCAGTATGTGAAAACAATCCTGGGTAGCACAAAAGCCCTCCACCAGAGGACTACTTTAAGTTTCCTGGAGATGTTGGTAAGATTTTTAGGAATGATGTGCCAGTACCAGAGCAAGCCATGCCCCCCGCGGTGCAGCTTTTGCACCCTGCATACAAATGCTCTTTCCTCTTGTCCTACCAGTCCTCTTTCCCCACAGGGTAAACAGCTGGAAGTGTTGAGCTAACTGCCAGAAGCTTCAGACAGACACTGTGCCACAAGAGATCCTGGGACACCTTAATGACTTCTCTTTAACTTAATGCATCTTTGTAACAAACGGCATCACCTGCTAAATTGCTGATCTTGCACAACTGTTTTCTGACTACTGCAGAAGAAGAAGAAAGGTTTGGCTCTTTGGATATCCTGTATGAAGTCAGCTTTCAGTGCCTGTCTGTTGTGCTTCTGAGCAAGTCCTGAGCTGCTCTGAACTGTGTCTGCCTTGTTCACAGAGCAGAGGGTCTCCTGGCTCTCATCCTCTGTATCACCATTTCTAGCAGAGACTGCCATGCTCAAGGTCTCTCTGGTGGATTGCCATGTATATAAAATTAAAATTACATTATGACTTGTATGCTTCATGGTCATCTAATTAGAGTGTCTGTTCAGTGTTAGATGCAAAATGTCTTTTCTTGTTTCTTACATCCAGTCTGCATCTCGTCGGTAGAAGTAGCACTTTTTTTTTTTTTTTTTTAATTTATGTTCATTATTTGAAGTGATGGGGCACTAAGGGAGTATGTTTGATGGATATATCTGCACAGACAGTGACCTGCCTTAAGGCAACCAACCCTGGCCATGTTGAAAAACAGTATGTAATACATTAGAGGGTAAATTCCTCCATAAATATCACCAGGGCAAATTCAGGCAGTACCTGTCTGAATTATACCCTGATTTTCATTTTGAGTCTGTGGCTGATTTAGTGAAACTAACAGGTACATCATTTGTAGGACATTCAGATCATCTACCTGAGACCTTTCAGTGGCATTGTAAGCACCATAATTAGGAGCCTAAGTCCCAAGTATACTCAGTGGAGAAAGAGCTAAATCCAGATTAATAATGCCAAGCATATTGATGTCATAGTATCAGCTTTTAATATGTAGACAATGAGGAGTTCCTGACCTTTTTTCTAATGATTATTCAAACAAATCCTGAGGCTGACAATACTTTTTTTCCCCTCTGCTAACAGCAGAACTGATACTTTTTTCTATTTTCTTATTTTAATCTTTATTGAGATGAAGGTATTTCAGGTATGTCTTGGATATTTGTTTCTAAGATAAATAATTTATCCACATCTCTATACACTGAGGAGGGGAAAGTCTTAACAGGCACCTGATTTCCCTGGTAAGCATTTGGACTAGGGAAAAATTTGGTTTTACATTTATTTTTGCAGCTTCCCATTTCTGGACCTACTTGAAGGATGGTGTGGTTCAGCTTTAGTTCAAATTAAATGAACTGCCAAGGGAAAATACCTGGCTTGCTCTGTACCTTTCAGGAGGTTTGCAAGCGAGAGTGATTAGAAAATTCTAGAAAGATGTGCCAGATCAGTTTTAGCCAACATTTTTTCTCTCATCTCGGATGTGCTTATTTCTGCTAAGCATTGTAGACAGCCTAGGGAAAGGAGCTATGTGTCATTAGCAAACTATATCAATGGTTCTGTTCAGAAAGCCATGTGGAGATGGGCAGTAGAAATGGGCTGGTAGATGAGGCACAGGGTATGAGATAATGTGGAAGTCCTTACAACTGAATTCTGCTTTCCTATATCTGCTCCAAAGCCTGGAAAAATATCAGAAAGGTATATACATGACATGATACCTCCAAAGGGTATAAAACCTTAATAGCACTGTTTTGATAAGACATACTAGAATTAGCATAACCCCAACTTTGCAACAAATACTTCTTTCTTTTGTAAGTGGAAATGCCCTGGAACGTTGGTCTTATTTTAATCTTAAACAGCATTCACTTCCCAAGCTAGTTTCAAATGATTCTTTAAATGCTTGCATTGAAGACACTGCCTGAAGTGCCTTCAGCTTAGTCCACCCACAGATGAACAGTGTTTCTTAGTTCTTTGACCTGATTTCCTCTCATTAGAAGCTGCACCTTAGATACATTGTTCTTGGGTTTTATGGATTGCCTTGACTGCATCAAACTGAAGATTTGTTTTCCTATCGTGGAGCAAAGTAGGGATTCACATTTGCCTAATGTGGAATCTGGATATTTGGAAGATGTACTGTCTTAAGATGTACTTTAGGTTTTTCAGGAACTAATTTTACCTAAGTTTGTCCTTTTAACTAGCACTAACAAATATTTATGTTTTTCCACTCCCAGGTACACTGTTTTACGTAATGGACATCATCAGGAACATGAGAAACTTCCCATCCACAATGACCCTGAATCCCAGGAGTCCTGTTTCTAGTCACAGTCCTAGAAGAGGAATGGCCCATCTAAAGGAACAAATACCATTTAGGATACCCAAAGGATTCAGAGGCAGCAGGACTTTATGAAAAGTCATTTATCTGCATTGTCATGGTGCCTCCTGCACTGACTTCATATGAATGTCCAGCTACACATGTGTAGATTGATGGGGGCATGGGAAAGTACATGAGCAGAACAGCTGAGGAGACATTCCTACATCTGCAAGGACAGCTGGACTACACGAGCACATCAGATCCTCACTCCAGGAGCAAAATGATTTCTGTCAATGTTAAGGAAACAGCACAGATACAAACTACCCAGTACAGGGGCTTCTGTTTTTCCTCTCCAGCTGCCATCTGTGTACAAGCCACCTCTCTGTCCTGGGATATCATGATCTTAAAGATCACAAGTTCTGGCTAAAGCCCTTTGTATGAAACTAAACACCTGCTTTATCTGCACAAGATCCTGCTCACCAGTGACCAGATGCTATCAGGAGAGAAGCAGCACTACGTTTTCTTTAGCGAAAGCAGAGGAAACATTTGCCCTTTGATTATAGTTATTGGTGAAAGGTCAGTAAGAGCTGCTGATTCACTCTACTCCCCAGAGCTTTCTTTGTAAATGCTTTTATTGTGTTTCCCGGCCAAGTTCATTGGTGGAAGACTCATAGGGTGTATATAGTGCCTGATGAGCTGGAGTGGGACCTACAGAAACATTTCACCACTAACAGAAGGCCCTGCAAGTGCTGCTTCAATCCAGCCCAGCTGCTAAAAGACAGTGGCAATCCTCTGCCATTCAGAGGCCAATGGATGGGACGTGGCCCTCAAACCCCAGGCAAGCTGCCAGTGCTGTCCTCATCTGAGCAAACTTCAGGCATTCTTCCCAAGAAGAAAGGTGGACAAGAGACAGACTCAGTTTGTAATACATCACCAAGTGCCATCTTGAAAAATACACCATCTAAAAAAAAAACTTTTCTAGTTTCATTAGGAAGATAGACTTCTACTTACATTTTTCATCTTTGTTTTTCTGTTTGTTTCTGTTCTCTTCCAGTTGAGGCAAGGAATTTCAAGACTTTCAAATATCACCATATGCACACCTTTGTTTGCAAAGATCTCGGTCCTTAGCTGCTTCCTGCATGTAGATGTTGCAATGTTCCTCGTGAGCCGCTTCCACCTTTGCATGGAAAGAGTAGGCAAGGCTGTAGACTTCACAACTTTGGGAAAATAATTTTCATGCAGTGGAAAATATGCAGGATGAAGACTACAAGCCTCTACCCTTTTTAGTTGAAGTTCTAACCCAGAGATGCCACCCTGAGCCTAGCAAATGAAATTGTACTTTGTTATATTGTGTAATCATGTACAAATATTTCTAATGTAAAAATGAAAAGGTCATATTATTTATTATTTTTTATCAGGAACATGTTTTGGGTTTTTTTCATTAAAAGCTTCTAGACCCAGGAGCTTAACATTGTATGTATTATTATTCAGTAATATTTCTGTTGCTATGTGACAGGTATTTACTGTAAACAAACAATCAAATCCTGCTTTGGACAAACAAAAATGTTGCTAAGTAGGAAAAAAAAAATGTGCATGATAAGAAAACTGGCTTCCTTGCCATGGTGTCTGACATCTTTAAATACTTCTACATAAAGCTTCATCTCATTTTCCTTTAGGCTTTAAAAGGATACTGGGCAGAAACACCCCTAATTAGAAGCAGCCAGGCACTTACCAACGGCGAAAATTGCTAGCAGTTAGGAAGAGACAACCCATTGGTGTTTGTAGTGACAAGTGTTAATGGGAAGAACATGAGCTATTTGAAAAGTGAGGGTGAGACAGTTTGAGCCAGTTCCTGGTTCATCATTAGGAAGTTTGGCAATGACATTTTTACAGGGTTGTGTTTCCAGAGGA
>JAAGNO010022909.1:0-26190 GCA_033439905.1 Ceryle rudis | reverse complement strand
AGCCAAGCGACGATGGGCTGCGCACACCCCGCGGCAGAGCGGAACCAGCCCGGCCGTTGGGTTCCGCTCGGTGAGGCGGGCAAACGATCTTAAGAGAGGCAAAGGGGTGAGAGCAAGAGGAGCAGGGGTTAGGTTCCAAGGCCCGCAAAGAAGTAACAACCCTCATGGGAGAGGTTTAGTGTAATGTAAAAATCCGCGAGACGGCTTTGCACGTGAACGAAGGGTATGTGAATCACCTCCATCCTTCTTAGAGGCTTCAGTGCCCCTGCTCTTGCAGACAGTTTGCTGTAGGTACCCTGCTCCAGCTGACAAAATCAACAACAACGTGCAAAACACTCATGACAACTGCACATCCCATCAGCAAATCTGGGCTGATGTCAGAGCAGTCTCTACTATAAACACACATCCCCTGCAGCAGTGACTCAAGGATCCACAAAAGTAGTAATCAAAAACCCAAATGACAACTGCAACTTTTTGTTCTTCATGGTGGAAAAGAAAACAATAAATTTGCTGCCCTTACAACTGGGACAGCTTTTCAAGTGGGAGGTAACTGAGTGTGTACACCTGCCACGAGCAGAACACCACTGAAGCCAGAGGGGGAAGCAATTCATTGTTGGCACAGCAGCTCCTGCTGACTCGAACTATACCTGTTTGTGTACTGGTAATGATTTTTCAGTTAATTAACTAATGAAGGTTGAGCAGGAAAATAATTCTTTTCATCTGCTTTGCTCCCTTCCTCAATTTCAGATACAGAACTTAGTGAAGAGAGCTGGTCCCCTGGCCAGATCCCAGACACAATCGCAACACACTGTCAATCATCCAGAGCTCTTGTGAGATGGACACACTGAACTTAGTCACTGCATAACCACTACCTGTAAAAGGGGTGTAGGGTTTAACAGGTTAAAACTACAGCACGGTTCAATTGCTTAGAGAAAGAAATACTAAATATAAATAGGCAAATGATTTGTATAAATACTTCTTCAAAAGGCTGAAGTAGTCAGATGGAGATCTGGTGCAATACTCCCTCCAGAAACGCAGTAACATTTTCCTGTCTGTGCTGTATTAAAAGGGTAAGCATGAGTGAATTGATGACTCAGATTATTTGAAACACTTTTAGGAAGGGTCACAATTACATTTTGTCTGACTAACACCAAATATATTATTTATGGTTAAATACGTTTGTTACAATTAAACCAGTAACTTTGATTCTCTGTTCAAGTGCATTTAACAACACTCACACTATGGTCTGGTATTTAGCACTCCACCTCCAGTGAGAGAGCACACAGGCAAGAAAATGGTACTGTCCCCAGTCTCTTGCTGCTTCCTTTTGGCACCATTATCTTCCTCTATTTCTAGTTCCTCAAGTATTTCCACAGAAGAACAGAAGCAGAAAAAAACATAACACTGGCTTTGCTGTGTTGGGCAATTTTGCCTCTTCAATTCTACGCAGCTGAGCATCGTAGAAATCTCCATTAGCTACATTTATACCAAAGTTCAAACAATTTAAATCATTAACAATGATGTTTAAGAACTCTGTAAGTGTATGAAGTATTTGCTGGACAGCTTTTACCACAGTAAGTTAGTAAATGGTCATTTGTTAGGCTGGTAACTTTGGAGGAGTGATAGATCAGGCACACGTAGAGGCTCGGCTGTGCGCTCACAGTGGACGCTGCCTCACAGCACAGCAGCCATAAAAGGTCTCTCATCCACCCCCAGAGCACATCACAAACAGCACACAGGACAGCTAGCTTAATAGTAACTTGGGCATTTTTCTACCTGGATGCTGGACTTGCAGCAAATTCTGGACATAGACACGAAACATCTGTGGAACCAGAGGCGTTTTCTATATACAATAAAAACAAGCATTCAGGGGAAAAGAGCTATTTACTGACCCTATGGAAAATCTGCATTCATGAGTGAGCATGAATCAGCCTGAAAGCTCACGAGGTGAGTCAGATGGATCCTGTACTGACACTGCTGGAACTAAGCAATTACCACTTTTACTGCCTGTCTTAAGGGAAGCCATCCCAACTGGCCTTCAGCCAGTTAGGATGTACAGATTTATGTTAAAGAGAGTGGAACCAACAATTAGCAACTTTTTATATTAGAGTCAATCACACTATTAAGATGAAATCTAATGGTACAAAATTCCTTAGAACTTTCCTGTTTCCAAGGTGCTAAATGTGGGTTTTGGTTTGGTTTTTTTTTTTTACTTTCCCAAAATAACATTTTTAATGGACTCTAGAAACTGCCACAGATCACCAGCTTCACTACTTTTTTTCATGCTTTCTGCAACAGCTGTAGAATAATTCTCTTCCTTTGACAAATGCACACGAGACACAAAGATTGTGCTCAACAGGTTTACTCAGACTGGACTCTTAAATGCTCAAGAAAAAGGCACAGATTAAAAGAGACGCTGATGACTCTTTTGAACACAGCAAATGAGATTTTGTTTATAAGGAAAAAAAAAATACTGCTATGAATTGTATGAGTTGAAAATTCAAATATTCTTCCCTGTTTCCAATTATTGGCCTTCATTAAAATGGAATTTAAATTAAATTGTATAAACATATGAAATAAAGTCTCAGTATTAGGAAGTTTTTCTTTTCTTTCCTCTATGTACAAATCTTAGTATACAATTTTTACTTTTCATTATACATTTACTACATACTCTTTTCCAAACTGTGTGAGAACAACTGCAAAGTATGTGTTTCATGAAAATGCTTTGCATTCGGAAAGAATCCACCTGCTTTCTTGGCCAGCAGTGCCTATCAGAATTTAGGAGGAGATGACAGGTTAGGGAGAGCATCCACTCAGATGTAATCATCCTCTACTGGTTCCCCGTTGACATCACAGTAATGGATGAAGATAGCCACCACACGCTGGAACACGCCTTTCTTCATCTGGCGTAGTTCAGAGATCTCTTCTCCTATTGTTTCCATACAGATGTCTGCAGACAATTGTCCTTTCCTTCGAGGTGCATAAATAGTAGCTGTGGAAGGCACATAAGAATAAAAACTAGAATCTTTCCTATAAAGAAATTCACAAATGAATCTGGTTTTCATTAAGTGAAGTCAGTCTTGGGAAAAAAGCAAACAGAAAAATCTCCCATTGAACAACCACATTTAAGGGACGTCATTCAAGCAGAAAAGGTATTCTGCCTTCCCCATATCTAAACCTTCTATAGCTCCAATACTCATTCAATGTACGCAAAGTCTGTACGTCTGCAAGTGAAGGGAATCCCAGTGCATAGCAAAGCCTTCCCCTGAGACTTATCTGACGTGCTTTCAGATAATCCATTTCAGTGGTCACTTAAATGTTTTATAAACAAGAGCAATTAAGGACAAAGCAGCAGCTGGTTTTTTGGGGGGATTTATGGCTTCATGTTTAATCTAATTACTCTTTTAAATCAAATAGGTATCAATTTTTTTTAATCATTCAGACTACATACTGAACTACAAGTATTAAGTCTCTGAAGCAGATTCAAATAAAATAAACATTTAAAAATGGTATAGCCAGAAAAGATTTCTTCCTCATCCTGTTGAGCTTCATCCCCTTGAACTGGAGCTAGATAAGAATGTCCAAAACTATGTCAATTAAAAATACATCTAATGAAGGAGAGTCCAAGGTTTTCCTAATTAAGTACTGGAAGAACATATTTTTTCCCCACTAACAAGCAAGGTTCTTAATTAAGCCGTAGGAACTGCCCACTATAATATTTTAAAAGACAAGCTCCTAGCATATCTATCCTAAACTCTAACCCACATCACCTCTGCTCCAGAGTTTTCAAGGCCAGATCTTTCCTCTTTTCTCTCAAGTTTCTGCGAGTCTCTTTGCTGGACTCTCTTCAGCCCACCTTAACACCCTTTCACAAAGCAAAGCCAGCGGCAGCAGTCCAGCTGAGCTTCAGCAGTAATGCCAGCAAACTCCACAGAACCTGGGCTTACACACCACATTAGTTTTATGTGTGTTTTAAATGCACTCATGCTTCTGAATATGACAAACCTGTCACGTTTTTAGGCTAAGTGCCAGGTCTGCTCCCCAAGTTTTTCCCTCTCCTCTGCTGGTTCCCCTCCTCATCCAGCTCCCAACACTGATACAAGTAGTTATTTGTAGTCTACCAAAAAGAGCATAAGAATCCGAAAATTGAAAAATAAAGGAATGCATTGTCAGCTTGGGACCAAGCATAAGTTAAAGTTCTTTGAACGCATCAAAAAGATCACTCACTTCTCTCATCATCCTCAAAGTCGTATCTAGCGTAGCTGTTTGGCTCTGCTGTTCTCAGTGATCTCAACCATGGGAAGTCAGTAATCATGGAGTAAGGGGCACCATCCACAATGCCTAGAAGACAGACAGGATGAGGATAGGAAGATGACAATGTCACTCCTGCAGCATCAGCATTCTTCATCAAGTGAAATTCACCGATACCACATAGATTGGTCACTATTGCAGGAAAAGCACCTCCTCACTCCAGTTCCCCCACTGCGTGCCAAAGGTCCTTCACCTTCTTCAGAAGAATTATTATTCACGTCTCTTAACTTGATGCACTTATCTTAACAAGAGACTGTTTATCAGCCTTTAGCTCCCTATAAACACTCACCTTCTAGAGTGTAAATATCTCGTCCCCAAGGATACTTAGTGTATTTCTTCAGGTCCTCATCAGTTCGCGTAGCTTCAGGGAAGAACTCATATTTAATGAGCTCTCTAGAGAGAAGGAAGAAGAGATTACAGCCAGTAGTGATAGGAAATGTGATTGTGGGAAGAAGAAAAACCAAATGGGAAATCCTACTACACAACCTTTCCTTTAATAAGCTTGAATCCACAGAAACACTCCTCTATGACCCTCACGTAAACCCAGTATGTAATCCCTTCGCTTTTGAGAGTGACCACAGAGAATATGTAAGATTTGGATGACAAACCAATTAAGTTACCTTTCAAGAATAGCTTTCTGCCTGTAAGGAATAATCCAACACAGCTGCAACTAAGCAAAACTTCAGAAGTAAATTTGTTCTCTTGGTCATTTCAGTGAAAAAAACAGGACAATAAAACCACTGGTTTAAAACAGTTGGATGAGAACCACTGTACACAATTCCCTGCTCTTGGGAATTTTTGCTCCTCAGTAAGAAGCTGATATTGATTGCACATCATCTTCCCCAGAAACTAACACTATTTCTTGGAGTTAATCAGTCTCTCTTTTTTTAATAAAATAAAATTGTTTTCAGATCCAAAGATATTCCTCAGCCATCCCAAATACTTCAATGTTCAGTTGAGTTACTGCTGGATGGAATAGAACTGGAGAACTCAACAGTATTTTTCACACAGTTAGGTTTCTTTAGTCTATGTTTTGTTTTAGCTACACCTTGACATTGACAGTCTACATTGTGCCATCTGGAATTCAACAAATTTGCTGGTCAGCAAACCTTTTTGTACAAATTCGGCTAAGAGAATACAGCTTGACTGAAGCTGTAGCTGCTGCATCAGGATGGAATTTCTTTCCTATAAAATTACTGAAGGACAACTACTCACTGGTTGATATTTGCTATTGTGTCCATCCAGCTCCGAACTCGCACCTTATTGCGGACATTAGGTGGGTTACTGAATTCGTGAATTATACAAATGTGGTACGGATAAGGGCCACTAAATATCTTTTGCTCAAGAGTCAACGTGTCAACCTGTAAAAGGCAGCAAACAAAGACTTGTAACCAAGAGAAACAAAGAGATGTGATTTTAGAATGGATCTTGAGTAGTGGGATTTGATGGGAAATCTCCATTTTCTCATGTGTTTCACAACTCCAATATGTAAGGAAACTTTCATGAAATTACATAATGGTCTAAACTACATTCATTTTCTCAGAATTTGTCTCTGGCTTAGGGGGAGGGGTTGTTTTATGGTTGAGGGTTTGGGTTTTTTTGGGTTGATTGTTTTTCCTCCCCAATAGTCTTACCACTGTCCTTTAAGAACTAAAGCAAGAGATGTTGTTTCAAAGAAAAGCTGGCTTTTACATCAAATCAGCTTTCCCTTGTTGGTCAGGGAAACTAAGCCAGAAAAAGAATTACTTTACATGAGAGAAGCAGCATCATAGTATGATACAGAATGCTCTGGTTAGACTGATAAAGTAAAAAACAAACAAACAAACAAATAAAAACCACAAAAAAAACCCCAACCAAAAAAAACCCAACACCACCAAAAAAAATCCCACCCCAAAAAACCAACCAAACAAAACCCAACACACAAAAAAAAAAACCAAACCAAAAAACCACCACCAAAACCAATCATCATTCTGGATCTTAAATTAAGCACTCTTAATTACTTGTCCAATGACCTCAACAGTTCCTGACACGTCAGTGCTTATTACATCTCCTATACGTAATCTGGGGGAGGAAAGGGTGGCTACTGTTCTACAACTGTCTTGCAACACTGTTTAGCATGAAAAGTGGATGCAGCTTCCAGCAAAGTCATAGTCAAACCACTAACTGCTGTTATTAAGTCTATCAGGATATGGGTTAACGACTTCAGATACCCATGCCTATGTCATGCCTCTGCTTATCCATAACTACAAGCTGACCTAGTAGCATCCAGGTTCTTACAGTTATTTTTAGTTATTCTCTTTGGAATAACCTCAATGCATCATGACTTTTTAGTTATCTTCTAATGCAATGAATGTTGGAGATGGTAACATTAAACCTCAGAATTCAGTATCATCCAAGTTCCAGATTCTGCAATAAAAGCCTTGATGGACTACAGCTTTAATAAACCAGTTTCTCAGAGCTGTGCTATTGTAACATTGACATTTCTTGCAGTAATTGAAGAACACATGAAGCCAAGAGCGGTGAAAGAATACAGGGAGAACTTCAGATCTGTTTGATTAAATGCGAGTTGGTTGTATACCTGTTGCATTGGACGAAGATAAATGATTCGGTTTCTTTCTGGTGGCATCCTGAGAATCTGATCCAGAACCTGATCCATGTTTAACTTCTTGCACTGGGCATAGTCAAACCGATTGACAACTGGTGCATTTTCTACTTTTAAGTGTTTCAAAACACGGCACCTCGTAGCTGTAAATCAGCAAACAAAACTATTAACAAAAAAGAAATATAATACTGAAAAGACCTTAGAGGCCTCCTGTCAGAGATTTTTCAAAGCCAACTGTTTCAAAAGAAGCCAAACAAGTAATGTAAGTAACAGACAGTTGCTGAAGTAGTTTGGATAGCTGGCAACTTCAGTATATTGAAGAAATAGGCTACCTGTTCATTTCTTCCCCATTAGGATCAAATTTTAATTTGTGAACTTGTAAGAAAAGTCCTTTTAAAAGGCCATGTCAAATTTAAATCTAACATTTTTTTTTTTTTCCTCCTTTGTTTCAAAATTAATGTACGTTCCGAGAAGCATTCTGGAATAAAGAAATAATTTCTTGATTCCCTGTTAAGTAGAGATACCTCATATTTCAAAAGAAAAAACGTTATCTAGTGTAGATGTTGCAGAAAACAATAAATCACCCGATGCTTCCCACACCCTGGCATGTGAATCTAATGCAGCCTAAGTGCCATAATTCAAAACAGATTTTTATCATGTCAGGGAGGAAAGTATCATCATGTCAGCTAAATAATCTATGGAAGCTGGAAGAAAGGAGAGAAAAAACACAGTACTCAAACTCATTTCATCAACTTCCAATTATTGTATTATCACTCTTCAATAAACATCTCATCTTCTTAACTGTCATATAATTTCATCTGTTGATTTCCAGATATTAATCTTTATTAAACCTGCTATGACTTACAAGGAAAGAGGCATTCAAGCTGAGAAGCAGTAACTTTTGGTGTTCTAAGCATCAATTTGACACATAGCAAAGCACCTGATGAATTCAAAATGAGTAGTGAACTGATTTTAATTCTTTCAAAGATTTCTAATAGTGCCAGAAGGAGGAGATACACATGACAGTAACTACGTACCATGTATGAACATCATTTTGGGGCAGTCTTTCAGTACCAAATCTGTTATTCCACAATTGGTCAAGGTGATTCCAACAAGGTTTTTCGATTTCAAAGTCAGTACCTGGTGAAAATTGAAAAAATAAAGTATCTATGACAGGGTAAAAACAAAGATAAAAAAAAAAAAAAACAGAACAGAATTTTAAAAGATACTGCCTGATACAGAATATTAGCTGGGTACTAATCAAAATCATATAGCAACGCAACAGGTACTTGAGACAGCTAGCCTATTGATGGCCTACTTAAAAAAGACGACTTCCCTGTGATCAGCAACATCACAAAATGCAAAAGAACATCTTCACAACATTAAAAGAGAGGTCATATCAGAAAGCACAATTCCTACCAGAAAAACTAGGTATAATCTGCCAGGAACTTCAGATTCTTTACTATTCAATTTATGTTTTTCAGCCACGATGACAGCAGTAGCAGTTTGGGACAGGAATAGTTGTTTGAACACAGAAAGTAGACAGCAGAGAATAATGGTTTGAACTCCCCATACAAAGGTATCTTACCAGGGCTATCTCAGAGAAAAACCTCCCAAGGAGGGTTGAAATTTATACAGATAACCTATATAATCCTTTATGTGCACTATCAGAGTTAGTAAAATAAAGCACACATCAAGCAGAACCATCTCCAATAGCATGAACATAGGGAGAAAGGATCTTTTTTGGTGTTTTATCCAAAGTTTTAGCACTAAAAATTTTAGCTTCTTCCTTGGGCTGCTAAACTTTGCTAACCAGTTAGACAAAGAGTAACCAGGATTTGATTAAAACAAAGTAAACACATGTAAAGAGGAAAAAAGAAGCATTCTACAATGGATTCTTTCAGTTACAGCAATTCAAGCTGTTTCTTGTAAACACAGAGAGTTTAAAAAAAAAAATTAAAACTCACAATACAGTTCTTTCAAAATGTTGTTTTGAGAAGAAAAATCACGTACCCAAAAATGTACTTTATGGTAACTACAAAAGCTGCAATGCATCCTAGAAACCAGAAAATATTATGGGACACATTGACAAAAGCTTTCTTAAATCAGTAAATCTTAAGTTCTTCACTGGAGAGAGGGGAAAGTAAATGCAGGCAGGTTCTTCTACAGCAGAACTCAGAAAAGAAGCTTAAGTTAGATGTTCAGAGTCATGCTCCAAAGCAACCTCATGCTCAGCTAGAATATGAGCTTTGGGTAAACAGCCTCAACATAGTGAAGTCAGACCTTGCAATTTCTACTCCCATGACTGATCTTCACTGCAGAAGAATTAACTCATGTTGCTTATATACTAAGAGAACCTCCAGCCTGCAAAGTAACAGCTAAGTTGCTATGTCCAGAGGTAATTACACATCAAATATCTTCTTTTAGCAGCACTAGTCTATGCTGTCATTTCAAAAATAAATGCCAGAGAATTTTTTTTTTCCCCTGCACATCCAGAAGGACACTGTGGGAAGGCAGGACTTCATGCAGCACTATAGCCATGAGCATCTGACAAACTTCAAGTCTAGCCTTAGCTTATACTTTGCTCTTTGCAGGCCAGTGAGAGTTTCACTACACCTGAGAGACATATTTCTTGTGCATGGTTAAGTCCAAAGAGAGCAGCACCATCAGTTACAACTCATCTGGCTCTACACGGAAGATAAGCTTGTATGATTACATCATTATTCATGAGCTTCCCCAGCTGATAAACCTGTTGCAAGTGAAGAAAAAGACCTTACTTGAACATGATCATCTTCAATAACTGGGTCACTTGTACTTGTGGACTTGTCAGCTGTCCTTTTCCGCTTTGTGGTTTGCCGGGGCTTTGGCTTAGCTACCTCTGGAAACAGAAAATCAGAAAAATCTTTCCTCTGTTTACATTTCAGGGTAACAGTAGAGGCATTCCCTAACTGAAAACATCCATTAAGAACATACATTTCTTACGTAAGCAGATCAAAATACCTGTCTGGCTTGAAAACAACTATATCTCTCTTCCTTCACTTTCAGGTTTATTGCTCAGATTCATTCCCACTAAATAACTTGGGGCAAGGGGGTGTGCTGTTTATAGATGAAAACACAGGAATTCTGAACCTACAAGTTCAACTTCACAGGAAGATGCAAAGCCCAGAAAAGAACAGAAGACAATTATTAGGTTACACTTGGTTCTCTGCAGCAAACAGAACATTATCAACAAATACAAGAACCAAAATAGCTTTAACAGTAGAAATAGTATCAAACTACTTCAAAGTCTGCTCTTTATAACGAGGTTTCTCCTAATACTGCAAAGGATGCCCACGTAAAAAATACTTTGACGTTCCCAAGCTGCTTCTTACACCCTTTCATGCACAAGTGATATCAAATTCCTGCTTGATTTAAAAGATAAGGCTTTGAGGAAAAAATATTATAGATGAGCACCCTTACTTCCTACAGTAAGAGGAAAATAAAAAAGACCAAAATGAGACTTTACTAAAATGAAGCTTCCTTTGACTTTTTGTTATGTTCACAAACATTCACAATCAAGAAAGGAGTGCAAAATATTTGATGCTATATATGAACTACTCCATGCTATACTACCCTTTATTTAGTTTTCTATTACAAGAAAGCTCGGCTTACATTTTTTTACTGAAATAGAAATCAAAATTACACACTCCCCTAGCCAGCTGGTCTGTGGTGATAATGTTTGTAAAATTTCACTGTCTTTAATATTTGACTTGTTCCACTGTTTAATAGGAGTAAATCATTTCAGAGGAAAAAAAAAATACTTCTACTATCAAACATAGGTTTTTTACAGAAGATGAAAAACACAATGTCATTTTTACTACAATAATAGAAAGCAGTTGTATAAAAGGCACATTCTTAGGCTATTTATGGAAAAAAACATTTCCAACTCTGTAATAAAGCATTTTCAGGTTATACTCTGAATTGTGTATCCTAGTGAAGAAAAGCACTTTAACAGCAAGGCAGAAGAGCTCTCACTGTCCTATTTATTAAACAAAAATTTCAGAGATAAAAATTACACATCCAAGCCTCATATTCTGCCTTAAGTATCAGCTAACAACCGCTTCTTCAAAGGGGAAAATAAGTGTATGAAGACATACACATAACTGTATGGAGCTGGGACAACAGTTCTGACTTGTGTACGCTAAATACGAGAAATACTGAGACATTTCTCTCCATGAGCAGAGCAGATCGTGGTCCTGACTGAAAGAGATACTTTCAGTAAGATACCCTAATTTCATACTTGAATTTGACTGATTTCACTTCATGTTTTGATAATGGATGAGGATAGAGAGGAAATATTTTCTTTTGATTTTTGTAGACTAATTACTAGTCATAATGAGGCAAGGTAGAAAACAGACATTTTTAAATTTAATAGCAAGATCATTTCTTCTTCTGAGATGCATCTAACTACAAGACAATATCCTAGGTGATGGAGGTTCTATTAACACTTAAGAACGTTAAAATAAACTGTAAAGACACTAGGACGTGTGTGTTTCAATCATTCCGTGTTAACAGAGATATGAATTTGCTATCAATCTTTTCTACCTCCAACTCATACAATTCAGCAACTAGCATGTTTCATTTTACTTGCCAGATAGTCTCAAAGAATCCTGGATATAATTATAACATGTGCTATGAGCAGACTAAGATGATTATTTTGGAAAGCAAGTACATTTGGAAGAAGCAGCAAGTGCCCTTCTCCTGTCTGCTCCTTTCTCCCAACATTTCTGGCTTCATTCCAGCCCTTCAGGATTTTGTTTTTATTTTACTGTTTTGTTTGGTTTACATGATGTGAGGCATGAACCTGTTTAATAAAAAGACAATTTTCAAAAAGTTTGATCACCATGCTTTAATACACTTGGAAGCAGAATCCAATAGGCAGGTGTACATGCTTGGCTCAGTTATAATTAGGGCTTTCTTTACTGGCTGATAAAGTATCAGTTCTTAACTTGTGCTTTCTTGCTAAGATCTGAGCGTACCTGCTGTCTTCCTTTTAGAGGGAGAATTTTAATAGGGGAAACAGTCTTATGTTTCAATGAATAACAGCCTTCAGAGAAAGAGAAAAGCTGTCAAAAGAAGTTGCATTTGGTTTTCAAATGAGTAAATGAAACACTGTTTAGTATGTATGGATAACACATACAGAAATAGTTGTATGGAGAAAAAAGTCACTGTCACTCTTTCAGAGAAATCTGTTATATTACCTAGCTACAGCAGCAAAGTCAGCCATTGCTGTTCCATCAATATTCTGATCCTTTGACAAACCACTTAGTTTTAAATTATTAACCAATAAACTTCACATTTAGCTTCAGTATTATCTCTGTGTGTTGCAATTGTTCAATACTGTCTCATGCCAGCACAGTAGTTTACTCAGAAATTAATATATGCATATAGGTCATACCTGACTCCGACACCAGAGGGACATGGGACAGCTTGCTTCTAGCTCTTGTTAGTGGCCGGCGAGGATACTCTTCTTTATACTCCATCTCACAGCTCCTTCGCTGTGAACGTGTGCTCTCCTCCTCACTGGCAGGCCCACAGGCACTCCCACTAGTCCTCCCATCACTTGTCTCTTCTGGAGGTCCACAGTTTGGAAGAGTCCTAAGTGCAAAATCTGACCCAGTGCTGTTTGGTCCATTCCTACGGGCTCCACTTGTGGACGCGCATTCCCCATCACAACACCCACTAGTCCTTTGTTGTGCATCCTGTGGCTTGTAGCAGGAACACCTGGAACAAACAGAGCCCTCAGTCTCTCTCTCACTGGAACCTTCACCTTTACAAGGTGAGCAGACACACTGCCTTGATTCATCTCCAGTTGCTGGACTGGTGCCAGCAGAGTGGCTATTAGCTGTCTGTGCACAGTCAGGGCTAGGAGAAACAGCATTGCAGGAGCCGGATGTTCCCGTTGATCCTGTAGCATTACTGCAACCTGGGTAAGAATCTTTGCTTTTGTTCCTTTCAGGCATGTCACTTGCTGCTTTCATGTCTGCTTTAATCTGCTCACTTGTTACTTGACAACCTTTCTCACAGCTGCTTTCCTCAGTATGGAACTGCTTTGTCTGGCCCGCTTGGCTGGCACTACACCTCTTCCGCAGGGGTGTCTTGCCTTTACCACTCACTGCAAGAGTCAAGCGAGAGAGAACAATGAGACAACCCAATACACAGTTTAAATAAATGCCAAGTGCCTTTCTGGTAGAGAGGACTTAAGACAGAAGGCAGCCTAGAGGCCAATGACAAATCCTGCGAGGACCTTGCTGCTATTCACATGTTATGGGAATTAGTATTTCTAGTCATTGCTGAATCTCTGATGTCTTGCAGCTATTTTTGTAGTAATGTGCTGTGGTGTTTGCCCGTGCACTAGATACATATTTGCCAGAGAGGCTAATATTTGCACAAAGCAGCTAACTGGTTAAAAAGACCAAAGCACAAAAACATGAAGACGACACTGGTAAAAGGCTTCTGTTTTCTTAAGTATGAGGAATGAATCTGAAGAGTTAAATAACAACACAGATAGGATTAAAGTTTACACTTTCAATAGCAGTCCTTAGCTCCCCCTCCTGGGTATGGAAAATGCTGTCAATAGGTAACAGCAGTCTCAGTTTAGAGATGAATAAAAACCAGCAGCAAATAATGTACAAATCACTAAATAATAATGTACAATCACTAAACCAAGCTCAAAAAAAAAAAAATATATTTGCACTATAAAAGTTTATGGAAATTGTCTCCAGAGTTTATTTCAATCCTGGAACCAGACCTGACAACTATACTATAAGCACAGCGCTCTACAGATGTCCACACTGAAACTACCAGTCTTTTTGAAATGGGTAGGGAGTTTGCTGGCTACAGCAGGAAGATACCTGAGCCATTACAGCTTTGACATGCCCTAGGCTCTGCAGAAATTAAACCAGTACTAGACCAGTACATTTCTTAGTCCTTCATAATACAGGATTTTTATGTTAACTGCTTAGCTATTATGGCTTAATATGCTATGTACTTCACCTGTCAATTACTTATAGATCACAATCTGACTTCAGCTTCCTCCTTTCTTGCGTATGTATGAAACTACCTCACTAAGAATACAAACTGCAGGAAGTAGCATGTCATCTCTGCTGCTGGAAAGGCCATACATCAGATGGCATCAGAACCAGGACTCAGACTGCAGCTTAGAGCAGTAAATTCAAAACACAAGACATGTCCTTTCCTATTTCTCTCTATAGATGTCATACTACCCTGAAGTTCTAGGCCTCTGACTCTGAATGAGTCATAAGAATACACACACACATATATATGGATGCTATAATAGTAAGAGTTGTTCAGACATGAAGACAACAGTATTGAACATCACCCTGAGAATTCTAACTAACCTCCAAAGCTCCCAAACAAAGTAAAGATATCTGAAAGTGTCCCGGTAAGGGCATTCCCACAAGGCTCCCATGAACCAAAAGATACATACAACTCTCATGCATTTGCCCACTGGTCACATTTTTTTTTTTTCCCAGCAGCAATACTTTGATAAATGAATCCTATAGACAGCATAGCTGCAAATCTGGCCTCACAGACATAATAAATTCTTTGTACTTGAAAATCCCAAAGAGGAGCTGCAGGTTTCTGCATGCAAAGCAGTGCAGCAGCACCATTTCTGCATTTCCGTACAGTGACTATGTGATTGCAACTCAGAGCCAGATTTACACCTCCATTTGAGATTTGTAACAGGAAGAAAAGAGCAGGGGGCACACAAACAAGCATGCCTGTGAAAGCTAGAAATAAAACTGAACAAGATGGAAAGATTGAAGCTTAATAATAAATTTTGCACAGTGCCCAGGAACCCATCTGTTCTGCACCTGAAGGTTCTCTAATTTCCACTGGATCTCTGCTTTTCTCTTCTCCATCTGAGTAATTTTGTGCAATGCTGTTAGAGATGCAGGCTCTTGAAGTCCCCAGGTTTTCTTCCTCATCCTCACTGTCTGAATCATGGACAGTAATAGGTGCTGCTTTTACAACAGGCTGAATGCCACTTGGTCCTGAAAACAGCAGAAGAATGACAACAGCTCATGTGAAAATAAGCCAAGCATGCATTAAATGGCTGAAGAACTTTTAGAACTGCTTGAAAAAATGACAAGAGATTAATTTGATTCAATTTAGCCACCCATTTTCTGTCTCCCTCATTAAAATTCAAATATGAGAAAAGCAATACATTGCATTTCAGCATTAAAGCATTCTAGTTTGGAAGGGGAAGAGCACCCCAATGTAAGACAAAACATAGGTTCTCTGTAACGTCTCTCTGCTTCACAACAGCTTAAAGGTTCTTCCAGAATAGTACAAGTAACTGCACAAATATGTATTATAACCAGTCCCTGAAACCTCCACCATAAAGACAGAAATGTCGGTCAGAACGTCTGCAATTATCCTTCTAAATCCCACCACTAGAAGTGGGAAAGAGAAGCACAAATTATCAAGCTTCAGTATAAATGTGCTTTGTAAGTTATCTCTCTTGGCTACTAACTGAAGGAATTAGCCAATCACAATGACATATCTGCCTGTGAATAACACAAGAAATGAACACGAAGTTAAATAACCTTTTCAGGAGTTATCTTGAAAAAGTGAACAGATCCACGATACGTGTATGTTACTTCATGTTGTTGGCATATTTAGTAGAAAATTATGTTGTCCAGCAAATAGTGGCTATAAAAGAAATCAAGATTGCCTTATGTCACTAATGTGTGTCACTGATGATGTCAACTAATACAAATTAATTTAACACTGGAACAAGTTGTTCTCGTTTGGGGAAAAAAAAAAAAAGTGAAAAAAGAATCCACATGCTTCAGTGAAAGAAGTAAGGCCTCTAACCCCAACATAGGAACATGGAAAGCTCATTCAGGCCTTCTGACTCTTTTATTACACTCGGCACAAAAATAAGCCTTTAAGATCAAGATATTTTACTCCATATGCAAAAGTAAACTAGGGGCTGTAAAACAGATTTTAAAAGAGAATAAAGTTTTTCACAGCAGTAAGCTGTGCTAGCATCATTATTCCAAACACACCAGACAACCCAGCTAAGAAAACCATCCAAAACTAGATTTATACCAAAACATTTAGCCCCACAAGAAGGGGATTCCAAAAGGTAATTTCTTTCCAAAACCAGAGTTACCTGCTTGCTCTTCATCGACCTCCATAGGAACAACAGCCTGGCTGGGAGCTGGGAGCTCATTCTGGCCCTGCCCAGCAGCCATCCCCTCTTCCTGTGCCACCTCCTCCATCTCATTCAATGCTGAAAAGATTAAGATGCGGTCAAAAAGAGGAAACAGAAGGAAGAGAGTCCATAAGCATAGAAGGAAACCAACCGGCACCCGCAGAGAGTCAGAGAATCATTAAGAAGTAATTGCTGCCTTGATTCCTTCAGCGAGTCTCTAGATTGTACAAAGCTTCTCACAGATTTGTTCTATATCTCTTTAGCCAAGGCCTCAGCCTAACTTTTGGGGTTTACTTCTTCCAAATTTTCAACTCCTCCTCAAAAGTCTTGTTCTACAGCACCGAGCAGCACAAACAATATTTTACATATTCTTTCCCTCCAGTGAGTTCTGCCACTGCTGGGTAAGTTTGAAAATAGACCATCTGGCACTGGGATACACTCCCAGCTCTGACCAGAGCAGCCTAGAAAACACTTCACACTCCCACAGATGAGTATCACACTGCAACTCCACATCGCTAACACCTGCACTGACATATATCTTTGAATAGTGATGTGCCTGTAACAGCTCTTCGGTACAACACAGAGAGCTTTTGTCACACAGGTATCAGAGATGTGCAAACAGTCTGCAAAACAGATTAAAGTTACATACTAGGAACTGAAAAACAACTTTCCAATGTATATTCGTATCTTCTCTAAGACCCTATTTAAATGGCAATGCAAATCACTTACAATCACTCCCTGAAAAGGTTCACAAAGATCAGAGATTACCCTCAGCAGCAATTTGCTGTTCTTCAGCTTGACCATCTTGCCTCAGCTCATTCTCCTCATTCTGGTCATTTGGGTGTTGGTGATTGTTGTGGTGGATGTTCGCATTATTGTTATTCTGGTGGTTATTGTTGTTGTCATTGTCGTTGTTGGAGTTCTGATTGCTGACTAGAGCAGAGGAGACACCAATTCCTGTGCCTGCACTTAGGCCCACACGAGCACAACCCTGGAAACAAAGAGCAACGATTCAGATTTGAAAACATCGGCACAGTATCTCGACAACATATCCTCATGCTGACAGAAAGAGTGTTCTGTCAGTAGTATCCATGACAGCAGAACAATACACACATGAAGAACAGGAAAACTGTCCCTAATACTTCCTTATGCTCCATATTGCAGAGGTCCATCTAAAGTCAGGCAACCAGAAAAGTTAAAACTCCCAATGAAAGGGAACTCTACAAGCTATATAATCTTACTTTATTAAATTGTATTTCATTTGCTATGAAATCAAATTACATCAATACAAATAGGAGATCATATAGTCTTCCCAGAACCCAGTAGCCTCAAGACAGAATTAATGATCAAAGAAAGCAGTTTTTTACATAGGCAGTTTTCATTACGTTGCAACAGCTGTTACAAAGATTTGTGTTGCAGTGTGGGAGAGGGGATGGCGTGAAGAAATAAAATTCCTAAGCTCTGAAAGCACTCCAACAGGGGAACAGTATCCCCATTTCACCCACTACAAAATCATAAAAACCCCTTAGCATTGCAAACAAATCCTTAAGCACAAAAAAAAAAAAAAAAAAAAAAAGCAGCAGCAAATAGAAGTAGCAGAAGAGACCTCAAAAGAAACACAGAATCGATGTGAGTCTTATTTCCTGGTCATATATTCATACAAGATCATACCTTACCATTGCTTCCATCTGCAGAGGCAACATCTTTCTCCCTAACGTATCATGACAGTAGCAACTGCAAACCCAAGTTATTTATTTATGAAGCTAATTAATTACAACTTTTAAAGGAACACATAACAGCTGGAGCTGACCGTATTTCCAATAAGCTGGCAACAGTAAAAAGGAAAACCACTCCCTGAAGGACTCACCTTAGGAGGTTCACGGAACATCTGGTCCAGAGAAATAAATTCTAAGCTTGGCAATAACTCAATGAATTGACTAAAAGAATCTAGCTTTATCGCGTGGCATCGCACCAGGGTGAGGTCAACCAGGCGGGTCCACCTTGAATGATCTGTGGAAAAGAAAAGATGTGTTTCCTGAAGGACTCCTACCTCACTTATTTCATTATACACTTTTCAGATAGAAGAGTGGGCATCTTCTGTATCTCCATTCTGATGTTACCAGCATCATTATGGTTGCAAATCAAACATCATCTACTCTACTTAGTAAGAAACAGAACGGGCAGTAATATGAGCAGAAAAAAAATCTGTTCTAACATCACAGCCAATCACATAACTGTACCTCTAAAATTTCAAAACTGTGCAATACCTGTGATCCAATTATTTGGGTTATGCAGATGTGGGCAGTTGTAAATGACCAGATACTTGATGCAAGAAAAAACTTCATTTACAGCTTTCATACCAATATCTGTAATAATTCCTGGATTTTCAACCACATCAGCCAAGCCATACTTCACTAAGTCTCCATTTGCCATTTTACCTATGAAAAGGATAGTATCAGTAAATTTCAGAGTTGCCTCTTACAGTGTGATTTTCTAAGTCCCTATTTCAGTCCAGTTTCACAAAATGGATGAGATTATTCCTTCAGTTCAATAAAGCTGAGATTCTTCCAATTTCAGGAGGTGAATAAAACCATATTTGGCTCTATGAGATCAACAGCCTCGATACGAGTACATTAATATTCCTTTTAATCACTCTTAGAAAATAACTGAAAGCAGATCAACTGATGTTTGTCAAATGATTTATGTATATAAAAAATGTCATACACTGTAGTAAAAACTCATCAACATATCCTAGATGAAGAGTTTCAAACTGTGGAAATTCCAATTCAGCCATCTTCAAAGCAGAAAAAACACCATCTTTGGTCAAGGAAGGCTGGATCCGCACTTCATGTAACCTGAATGCAATTAAGAATTGTTCCTATTAGAAGGCATGCCAACACACAATCACCATAGAAACCACTCAAGAAGATGCGCTCTTGTAATAAAAGGAAAATACTCTTTCAACAATGGTAGGATTAAGAGTATATTTGGTTTATCTTTATGGCAGTATTTGACAGTTACATAACAATACAGTTTTTGAGCCTAACAGCACCACGCTTTTCAGATATAGGTCTAGGAAGAAGGCTTATGACACAAAGTGATTCAGAAACAGACATTAACTCCAATTATTTCAACCACAGAATACTCCTGTTATGTAAACTTTAAATGTTTATTCCTTAAATTTCTGAAGGCTGTTCTGCTTCTTCACATTCTTGGACTTTATTACTAACATTTTGAAAAAGGAGAATGGGGAAAAGAAAGATCTAAATGCCTGTACCTTCGTGCAGCAGTTATGATGAGGTAGCCAAGATCCACTTCAAGTGCATTCTTACAAGCTCCCAGAACTATAGTGTGCAAATTCCTAAAACCACCTGACAAATAATAAAAAAAAAGGAAAAAGAAAAAACCACACATTCTTTGACTTCAGTCACAGATCACAACCTTAATCCTTATACATTTCCACCAGTGTTATCTTGACAAATTAAAGACACATCTTTTTTAGCAAATCCATAACACACACATCTGCAGCTGACTCCCCTCCCATCCTGCTAGTTCTACTCACCAATAAATGCAACTAGAAGATTATCTTATCAGTCAGGACTTAATTGCAGTTAAAAGATGAAAACAATCCTCAATACACAGCTATATTTAGCACCATAACCATAGTTCCAAACTTGACACCTTTAAAATAATGATCAGGAAAATGCATGCTACAGACAAATAAGCCAAGCTTCACACGTCTCCAATATTTGCTAATATTTTTATTTGTTTGAAGTATGAGGAATACGAAGTTTCATACCTGATCTCCAGCTATCTTCTACCACATGCTGGATAAGTCCTCCAAGAAATGGAACACGAACCAGTTCTAAATGCTCCAGATTTCGAGCAGAAGCCAGGCCTGTCACTAAGGGAACATACTTCAAAGAATTTGTGGGTCCTACACAGAACAAACCAATATAGAAAAACAAGATTGTTCTCTTAACAACACTGAATGTATCACATTAAAAAAAATTAAAAAGTCCACATATATCCATCTAGATCAGGAAGTCTACAGAACTGCATAGCACTACAAAATCTACCGGAGAGGGCTACATTTCTGTCCAACAGTGTGAATAAAACAGTGGCTGTTTTCTGAATCTTGTATTCTAAGATTTCCATTTACAGTTGGTGCTTATGCAGCATTAACAGCATTAGATCTCCTATGTGCTAAAACATCACCTCCGTATACGAATCCCTCTTACCGGCACAGTTCCTCATGACAAAAGCGCGTAAGCTGATACAAAGGAAATCTTTAAAAGGCTGTGGTTTGGTGAGTCTCACCCACTTCAAATAAAGGTGCCTCAGCATTGGGATACAAGGAATCTCAGGGACATTCACCCCTAATAATACATAAACAAAACATTTTAAACAAGCTTTAAACTGTAAACTTTAGGATAAATTTATTTGGATTAAAACTCTGGCTTTAAAAAGGAAATCTTTGCTATGTGGCATGTGAGAAAAGCTGTAAACATTTTAAACACGAGTTCTTTACCTCAGTTTGTCAACAGAGTTTTCTAGAATTTACCCTTCAGAGCTGCTACTGTATACATAGCAAGTTGTATTTCAAAAATGCCACATGCCAAATTCCCTTTCTTAAAAAGAATTACAACCTTGCAGAGTTTCAAACCCTTTTAAATTCACCTGGGTTGAAGCCAACTACCATTACCACACTCACCTACTAAGTGCAAAGTCTGAATTTTAGCTCCTATAGGAATTTTCAGCTTGTTCTCAGGAGGAATTGGAAAAGCACCATTACGATTACGAAACTTCCCTAAAATGTGAACTTGTGGCATGTAGGTCCAAATAGCTTCCACCAGCTCTAAATGAGAGGTCTCAACACCCTGAATAAAAGGAAGCAAAGCAAATGCTCTAACACCAGTTCAAGCAACAACATCCTCTTAACCACGTAAACTTCTCAATAACACAGTACACATAATGCAATGTGTTATTTCACTTTTGATTTGTAGCAAAACTTGTCTTTTTCAAAGCAGAGGGGTCAGAGTTTTAGTTCATTTCAAAACTTAAGGGCACCTGTGATTCCCACTGGTGCAACTAAAACCAGTACTCATTTGCAGATACGGTCACAATTAACTGCTAGTCTGTACAGCCAGATCTGAATACAAATCCCACATTTGAAGACAAAGCCCTGTGAGCAATGAAGTCCCTGCCACGTCTCTTCTGCTCTGGTAACATGCACCATCTCAGCTGCTGAAGGAGGTTCTCTCTGTTGTCTAACCACTCACCAGCAGATTTGGACAGGCCTGCAAAGCCTCTAAAACTCCAGGAATGCTGAAAGCTTCATGGCCACGGACTCTGCGTCTTTCAAGATACCTGGGATGAAGACCATAAAGCTGTTCAATGTCTGGCATCTTCCTCAGCAGCGTTAGGAAACTGGAATCTGTGAAACCTAAGACGACAACAACAGATTTGGTATTTGTGTGACAGCAGACACCTTAGCTGTAAAGGGAAAAACAAATACATTGCTCTATTTATATGGTAGTATAAAACCTACAGTGTCAAAAGATTTACTCAGTGAAGCAATAGCTTGTCTTCTACTTCCAGATTCTAGAAATCATGACCTACATACTCCTCCGCCTTGAATTTTGCAGGCTTGCTGTAGGTTTCCTTCAGTGCAGCTGCATGGCTACTGGGTTCACTACACTTTCTCCCTTCTCAGACGAAGCACGTCTGCAGACTGTCAGGCTTTGTGTCTCTATCTTTCATTGCATTCCATTTATCAACTACATGACTCAAAAATGCCCAGCTGGATCAGTTATAGGCAGTTCCTCGCTTTCCCCATAGCTCTCAATTCTCAAGGAAATGCAACAGTCTCTTAAAGCCAAGGATTATTTTATTCTAACACAAGACAAAACCTAAAGAGGATTTTAAACTAGTGGGCTACCCGTATTTAAATCTACCTTCAGTTAGCTCTAGCCATCTACCTGATAGCAGCCCTAATAAATCTACCTTGGCAGATCCTCTAACTTTTAGAATTTGCTCATTTTAGGTCTCTCCCCCAACAAATCCCAGCAGTGTAATTTAAGTCCAACAGAAATCCTAATAGGTTGCCCAAATTATCTATTGATCTGAAGATGGCTTGAGGTGTGACGTCAAAACATTTATTTCTTACATCGTTAAGCGTTGACAGATGAGTTGCTCTCTCGTTCCATTGTATTTTTTCCTGCCTGCATGCAAACAGCCTCTTCTTGGATTAACCCTTGGATTAACTCCCTTACAATAATCAGACAAACACAGGTTGTTTTTACAGATTGCTACAGAGAATCCCAGTTTCTGCTACAGTAATATCCAGTGTGCAGATAGATCTATGCAGACGCACACAGAAACAAATTTTCCAAACCTCATACTCAAGGAAGCCACTCAAATCTCACAAAAGTTAAAGGGAACTAAACATCTAACTCCTTGTATTGCTTTTGAAAATGTACCCTGCATACGTCCTTACAAACACCAGCACTGCACTGCCAGTTTTGCTCAATACCACTTCAGTGCCATGTCGTGAGTGCACTACTCACCAGTGGGCATGTATTCCCACCAACGGCCTGCACACAGGTCCACGACCTTCACTACTCGCAGGTAAAGAGTGACTGCTTCCTTCAGCTTCCGGGACAGGCATTCCATGCACATGATATCCTGCAAGGGAAGGTACCTTGGGGAAAGGAAAAAATATCCCTTTGATTTATCAAAGATGGATCCTTTTTGACTTTTTCAGAACATCCCAAGCATGACTACACAGATTCATGTATTTCTAACACCAAATAACATTAACTCAAATAAAATTTTCAGATCATACTCCAGTATAAATTGTGAAACCTTGCTGAGCAGAATGACTCATCAATTTTTGACACTGAATGTAGCATATTTAAGGTACAAACATAATATTAAGATGGAGAGATGCTTCAGCTCTCTAATAAATATGCTAACCAAACCATTTGCCACAATAATTTCTACGTGGTTTAATTAAAGGTACTTTCATTTTCTAGTACATACTAGCATGTTCAATTTGCAAACGTTTTGGAAAGCTACTGTTTTTAAAGAACTTGATGTAAGGCATTATGTTTTGAATACAACAGGCATAAGTGAACATCTCTGAGAACTGTAGAGAAGATTATACACTCATCCAAGTCCCCTTCTGTGCACTGTGATGCAGTTGCAACAATTTCCAAACACGTACCTCAACTATGTACTAGCTAAGATACATTTCTGCACTGAAAACATTATTTAAACACTTGTTACCACACACCGGTGAACAGAATTATAACTCGTTTCTTCTTCATGCTACCAGTCATAACATTCACATAAGTTAATTCTCAAAGTAGCCAAATGAATTCTGGGACTGAAAAAACCACCCCTTTTTATCCAGGTTTATCCACCAGTTCACATGTGGTATAGCTACACTTTCTGAATTCTACGTGACACAAACATCAATGCAGGTAAGATTGGGGATAAAATAGAAAACAATATAATAATAAACAACAAATTGACTGAGAAGATGCTCACCTAAAAATGTGGCAAAGCACTTCATGAGAGAGTTGGTTCATGTAATCTTTTGGCTCATCAGCTTTGGTAGACTCAGAGCCTTCCCTGTTCACCGAGCACGGTTTCACATTTTTCCGCCGGGGACCCATATTTGCAACAACTTCTGATGAAAGGAAATGTTCACAATGTTATGCAAATTCAACACAACTGAAAGAGGAAAGGGACAGAGAGTAGAGGAGGACAAACCAGTTAAGCTCCATTTACTGAAAAAAAGCCCAGCAAAATCTGTCAATAAAGACAAGCCCCAGTACAGCTGTAAGAAACAGAAAAATTCTTCCACCAGGTTAGATTTTGACTAGCACGTGAGGTCTCGGACATAACCTGAGGATTACTACATAGACTAGAGAGTCCCTCTAAAGTAAGGCAAATGGACCAAGAGGAAAATCACCTCAGGTTTAATCAGAGATCAATCCTTCCGTGTGAATAAAATATCTTCAGAGATGCCATCCACACACTAGCTGATCAAGATAAATCACAGGAAAGCTGTGCAGAGACTACAGAGGTTACCAAGCAAAGACCAATTAGACATGTCTCAGTGAAAAAAGAGCCTCTGTCTAGCTGAAAAATAAATAGCTTTCCCTTCAGAAGGGGGAAAAAAAAAAAAAAAAAAAAGAAAAAAAAAAAAAAAGAGCCCCTAATGATCATTTCCTAAAAATGCCCCGTTAAAGGGCCTCAGACTAGCTCTTCTTAGAGGTCAGAATACCAAATAAAATATTCAGGTTGCTTAGTGAAAGATCAAAGCCCCAGAAAAACTGAAAGACCTTGCCTCAGAACCCATGTGCAGGATATCCTCTCCTCTTTCCCTTCACTGAATTAATGTGTTCTTGTCTACATTGCTCCTGCAGCACACACAGGCAGAGGAGGACTGAAATAACAATGTTATATGTTTCATTTAAAAACATACAAATTGATGACAAAAAGTAACAAGTAGCTAAAATAAATACAAACTTAATGTGAACATTAGAATAACTGAGCTATCGTCTCATGCAGATGAATGGCGTGAGAAGTGTCTTCACTACTGCTATTTGGCTGAGGAATGCTTTCTGGTAAGCAAGGTAAAGCATCATTAATTAATTCAGTAAACCTGTTTAACAGGTAGAATACCAAAATTCAGTGGATGAGCAGAAACAACTTTTAAAGACAGATTTTTGGAAAACGTATCGGAGATCTGTCTGGTACAGCATTTACTGGGATGTAAATACACCACCCTGTTTGCTTCACAACATGTGGAAGTGGCATCTGAGAAGACAAAGTACCTCGAGGAAATGAAAAAGAAATTTTCCTTCTCCAACATAAATGATTTATATACTGGCACACAATTTGGAGTAGTGATACCTTCACTGTGATCTAATTATTGAAAAACACATGCTTTCAACACAGTTTCATAAGCATTTTAAATTAACAACTGTAAGTTGTCATAATTAATTTTACTTAAAATGGTGATAATAAAATAACTAAATTAGCCCATGAATAGCATGAAGCTAAAATAGCTTCTGCCCTTGAATAGCATGAAATGTATCTCTGCTCCTTGGGATTGGCTGGAACTTCTCCAGCCAAAGCTAGATTCTGCGTTTGCTGCCAGCACACGTAGCACCCTTCTTTTTCATGGACACTGGAAGGGTTCAGTAAATTTGTAACACTGCACTGCAACGCTGCTCTAGTTCATGAAGCCGAAATTGATTGCAGGCTACGTAGGTGATAGGGTTGTGATGAAAGTATTACACAGAGTCCCGGTGAATGTCACCTGATGACTTAATTTGAACAGAGGACGGAATACAATGTAAAAAATTCCAGATCGATGGAGACACATGATGGAGTACAACACAGCAGTGTTCAGAGGACGGCATTAAAAGGGTTGTGATATAAGACAAGAGAAAGAAAGGTTCTTTCCAGCATACAGGGAAAGAGTCTGAAAGAATCCTGCAAGATCTAAATGCAATAAGCACAACCTGCCCTCTGAGTCTGGGCTGTAGCGTAGTTTGGCTCCTGCCATTAGTAAAGGGGAAAAGGAATGGCCCAGCTTCTTACGAGGCTGCAGTTTTTGCAAAACACGTGCTCCTCTTAATATTATTTTGAGCTACCATGTACGACTTTAACATCTCATTCTACATTATGAAGCTGACCCATTTAAAACAAACACACGCATCACACAAAAAACCCTTCAGATATTTAATAAAACTAACAAAACAGTTTTGCCCTCCCCAGCTCAATTAATACACGAGTCTTTGTGTGAAACAACAACTCCATGTGTCATCTTCTTGGTTAGTAACAACTACCCTGAAGGTAAAAAGCTTAAAAAGCCATGGGGATACCGGCACCCCCCACAGAAACCATCGCTTTAGAGAAAAACGCTGAGAAACAGCCAGGGACGGCCTGTCAAGCGCTGCTTGAATAGAGGTGTTTCTTTATGGGAGGGGAAAAAAAAAAAAAAAAAAAAAAAAAGGAGATCAAGTTTCTT
>JAAGNO010022908.1:25444-55537 GCA_033439905.1 Ceryle rudis | reverse complement strand
GCATTTTACTAACTTCTGATGACTTATACCATTTTTTTTTCTGGTACATTTATTTTAGCAATAGAGACAATTCCTCTTTCTTATCCAGTTAGTTCCCAGCACTACTGAAGTCAGAGATCACAGGGACTTTACTGGAGAGCTTAATGTTCATGAAAATGTTAAGGACTAGGATGTGGCTTTTTTTGGTGTGTCCAAAGCACCACTGCTGCCTTTGGCCATGGCTTTGCCATTCTCCATTTCCTAATTACAGCACTCACCCTATCTAAACACCATGATGATTTCATACTGCCTTACTGTTTTCACAGCGTCCCTAATCGTGTAAGATTAAAATAATTTTTGATTGATAGCCAAGGCAAAGTACTGACACAGTGAAAGACTACATTTATACTTATTTCATTTGATTTAGTTCCTAGGTACGGAACTGGAGATGGGTCTTGTTAACCTGTGCAGGCAGCAGCCACCTCCAGGTAGGGAAGTGGTTCAGATCTGAAGGGTGAAGAGAGTTAAGAAATTTCACCTTTGCAAGTCTTCTAGAATTAACACAGACTTTTAACAAGAACCTTTATAGACACAACTAACACTCTACTGAGAGCTGGGGAAAGGGATTGAAAGTACATGTAGGGAAATTTCAAAAAAAAGTAAGGGGAGTGCTCAGATTTTCTCTGATAAGAAACAAGCTCCCCAGGACATCAGAAGATACCGGTGCTGACTGCAGGCAGCATGAGCTGTCGATAGCTGGCAGCTGGGAGGATGAAGTAGTTGAAGCTGAATACATCTGGTTCATTTTTCAGCAACTGCTCTATTTTTATTGTAATCCCAAACTGGTCAGAGCTTTCTCTCTGGGCACAGTAGTAACAGCAACAGCAGACACAGATTTGCCAGCTTCAGTCAAATTCTCAGAGACAGAAAGCTGAAATAGAGCACCTAAATTCAGATTCAGCCTCGGCTGCTTGAGGATGGGGAGTTCCCACTGGCCACTCAGAGATCTCTGTGAGACCAGGACAGACCAGTGCCTAGCACTAGATAGCCAGGATTGACATTTTCAGTCTGTTAAGGTAGGGAAGACATCTGAAACCTGGAAGACAACAGCAAGTGGAGCACCTACTGCTTCAAAAGAGAAAAAATGTGTCCACTGTAAATCTGTTACAGTAGCAGGTATCGTACACATCTGGTCTGTAGATACTCTCGCATAAGGTACTTGCTGCTTTCCATTTCTGAGGTAACATGAAGAAAATGTAGTCCAGCCCACCATACAACTTCCAGAACCCAGCATACAACATGTGTTCCAGCAGGAGCAACTGGAAAGCTTCCCTCTCTTCTCCCTGCCCTTTGGGAAATTCTGTGCCAGCTGCTGCATAGTGCAGGAAATGACAGAAACCTGTAGGCTGCTGATTTTGTTTGCTGCCGGCAGTGGAAGGGCCGGCTCACATCCTCTTGGTGCATTTCTATATCTAAATCTGAAATCACACTTTCATTTCCTAATAATTTCACACTATTTTTTGCATTAATCATTTACTGGCAAATGGGTTGAGATGCTTATCTCCAATATGTTTATACCAGTTTTTAATCGATATCCCTGTTTTGCTTTTGTCAAAGCAGCTGACCACCTACTTCTTCACAAAAATCATTCAAGGAAATGATCCTTTTTCTAAATACTTCAGCAGTTTCAGAAAGGCTATTGGGGGAAAAAAAAAAAATAGAAAAAAGCCAGTAATCCACCTTTACGCAGACAAACCAGAAAGATGGTACAAAACATTCATTGCCCCAGATGGGCTCATGGAACACAGGGCAACTCATGAGGTAAGAGTTCAGCTCCCAACAGCAGAATCAACTCCAGAGTCGTGAATGTATAATTTGGGATTTTTGTTCATGTAATTTCTCTTCCAACGTCACTCTAAAATCTGAACATCTCCTCCTCCCACCACCGCTTTAGGTACAGACAGCTACTGTCTCCATATAAAGTAAATGAGAAATCAGGCCATTAGCTATGCTTTTAAGAATACTAAGCAGTATTTCTGTGTTCACAGTGATATAGCTTATAGGACTTTCCCAAAAAAGCTTCATCACTGGTAGCCAGCGGTAAAATAAAGTCCAAAAGAACAAGAGAGATGAAAAATGGAGAAGAAAAAGCAAATGTAGATATAAGCAAAAACTGAGGAAAGGAAAAACAAACCAAGCTAGGAATGAAGATAATGAAAACGGTCAGGTTAGCAACCCAGTGAGACATGGCTAAATACTGTCCCCAGATGGGAACATGGGCCTGAGGGCAGAGAAATGAGTTTGGGATCCTGGAAGAACACTCACAGTCTGGGTCAGGGTCTTTAGTTGTTTAGCACTCATGGTCAGCTGCAGTCAGACAACACTGGGTTTTGTAAGGGAAGTTATCTCAATGAAAAGAGAATGTTATAAAATGATAGATGCCAAACAGTAGAGATTTTTTTGGAGGCAGTGAATGGCAATCCCTACATGAACAGAACCTGGAAAACTGACATTTCAGTACCAAATCTGTGGGCTGAGGCCATATGTGGGAAGAGCAGCTGATGCTCCTTCACGACCGGACCAAGTGCCTATGGATTTGTATGCAGCACTTAGAAAGCACCAGCAAATGTACCCCAGCTGGCAAAGAGAATGGGTGCAGTTGACTTTCAACATAAGAAATTGGATTTAAATCCTCTTTTCCCTGTCACTGCGTATTTCTTTAACAGTTTGGGGTTAAAATTTGTTCCTTGGCTGTTCAGATCAAGATAATGTTTGCCCTAACCTCCTCTGTGACAGGAACACAAACGTACCCCTGAAGATTTGGAGGCACAGCAAATGCAGCCATCAGCTGGATTTCAGGGACTACTAAACAAGTGTCAACCCCAGGCTTATACTGTCTTCTCCTGTTTGCAGTTTCTGTTCCAACCTATGGGGTTTTTGTTTGCAAAAATGTTTTTTTCCTCGCTGCTTTATCTAAATAAGGCTGTTTTCTTCCTCCTGCTTTCACACAATTGTGATTTTTTGTTGTTGTTTTGTTTTTTCCCAGGGAAGAGACAGATGAAAGAATTATTTCTTGTCAGCAAGACTTGTACCTGGGTGACACGCACTTCCTTATTTGGTTAAAACACAGGTTAATGGCCTTAGCTTGCATTCTGCTTTATCAGTCACTTCTTTTCTGAAACCGTTTCAAAGAACACAATGGGATTCAGAGCTTCAGCATTTGTTGCTACAGCAGCAAGGATGGATTTTTATGAGTTTCACAGAGCTACAAACATGATTCACAGCTGCTGTAGTTTAAAAAATACATAAGCAAGTGTTTAAATGTGAACTTTCCAGTTTCCAATAAATAGATTTTTTTTTTTTTAAAGCGGTGGACTATATTTAGGAACACTTAACCCTAAACAGCACGTAAGCATGTTTCATGTTGCAGGTCTCTGACACAAAACCAGATGGATTATTGTCATCATTTGGTATGTAAACTTCAGATCTCGTGAGCTAAAAAGTGGGCATTTAAAGTGAAAATAGAGGATAGGAAGCCAAACTGTGTTGTGATTTATACAGCGTGTATAGTACAAGCACTTCAGAAGCTTTGAGAAGGCTCCAGTGCTCCCTTTGTTACTCTTACTGGACAGTAAGAGTTGTAATTTTGGGGTCTCTGGGTTCGCAGTTACCAAGGATGTCATATGCTTGGCTTTTAATTGCAGTAAAAAGGAGTGTGCAAAGCCTGCATGAAAAAGGGCTTTCAAAGCTTTTATAACAAACTTCACCTCCACCTAGAGAAGAGCACCCCTACAGGGATGCATTTATGGTAATTTTTATTTCTAGCCAAAGTACCAGCACTTACTCTTCAGCCAACATGTGCAAACCATCTCCCTAACCAGCAACACCCCCACAGACCCCTCCACCTTCTGTTCGGACACACTGCGGCTACCTGCACTTCAGCTAAGGCAGGCAGAATCACTTCCCTGAAGAGAAAGTGCTGCAGCTACGCCGTCCAGCTACTTGGACCACAAGGTTTTTCTTTTTTCATATGTGTTGAATTTATTACTAAGAAGTTTTATAAAAAGGCTGTTAGCTAGCTTATATTCAAATTTTAATAGGGGAATAGGGCACTAAAACTTTTGATTTTTCAAGTAGTGTTATCAGCCTCTAGTGCAACCAGAAATGAGAAGGAGCAGTGCCAGAGTATCTACCACAGCAAGACAGTGTGGAGGGAACCCACACCCCAGCCTTTGTTTAAAAAAAAAGAAACCCAACCAACCACCAACCCGAACAGTCTTTTAAGGTAAATTTGATCAACCTCTGCCGTTTTATTCTTATTGCAAGTGTGTGAATGGTTGTGGTGCGGCAATGAATCCTTTCATGCTGCAGCAGGAGACTACGGGGAATTGCAGAGTGCCAGGTAAACTTTTTTTTCCACAGTATTCTGGGTCCAGGTACACAGAGGAGCCGTTGCACAGCTAACGCTGTAGGGAAAAACTGCTTCAAACTGGGAAAGGCAGGTCCAGCAAAACTAGATCGTGCAGAGCAGGAAGGGGGAGCATCCGTGCAGATGAGAGAGCGCCTTTGGCGTTTGCGATTCAGCTTCAGATTTGGGCTTCTGGTTCTGGTGATGTTCCCTCCACCACCAATCCTGATCCTTGGTCTCCAATACGGGACTGTAAATACCCCCTCCCTCACCTCTGAGTTTTCAGAGGGGTAGAGCCAGCAGGACTGCCCTCTGTGCCTCGCCATGCACCTGCTCGGGAAGCGCCCGGTGTAAGCGATGGGTGCCGTGCAGCTCACCGCCAAACGGGAAGAACACCAAGAAGCCTGTGGTGTTAAGAAGGAACATTTTATTGCAAGAGATTACAGACCTGGCACTACGGCCAAATGTTTCCATTACATCAAAATTGCTACCCATGTATCAGGGAACAGCACCTACAAAGCACGGTGGGTTGGAATCTCTGAAATCATAACGCAGTCAGCTTTTAAGTACCACCCTAAAAAGATTTCTTTTAAAAAGAATTTCAAAACTATATAAACCAATTTTTTTTTTTTTAATATGAAACAGGTGTTTTAAGTATCCAGGCCATTAACTACTGTGATAAAAAGGGGAAAAGTCCATTAACCATAATGCTCAACTGAACAGGCCTCCTTCACAGCCCTTACACCATTGCATTAAAAGCAAATACTTGTTATTCACCATTATTTTTCTACGTTTGTTCAGCCAGCATTTTATCTTCCGTAGGTTTTCAGAATCAGGTAGAAGATTTCATGAAGAACCCCTCTAGAAAGCACTACTGACATGCAGGAGATCTAGAACCACAACTGGCCCAGAAAAAGCACTGGAGTCAAAATAGCTTTGCAGGAATAGTTCTCCCCTTCTCAGTCCCATGACACTGACCTTTTGAGACTTTGAATGGATGCAGCACATCTCTGTGCCCCAGTTCATGACTCATGTTCCTCCTGTGATCCACTTACCTCAAAGACCTTGGTGATTTCCCTGAGCGTGGCTGAAAAGGTAGGACTTTGAACAGGCACATAGCTCAAATACAAAACGTCTGGCCCAGGACCTAAACCCCAATGGCTGCAATCCCCACCCCTGGCACATTAGGTGCTCCCTCTCCTTCTCCAATGGCTCGCTTAGCTATTGTCTGGCCCGTGCTGCTTCTCCCATCGAGAAGTCAGCAGCTAACTTCCCAACACCATGGGCTGGGTAAGGGGAGCCCTGAGGAATCTCAAGTCAGATCAGCTGGACTGCCTCGGCTTGTGGGAGCAGTCCAGCTAAAATAATTCACACAATCCATATGGAGCACTGTATGGCAGACAGGAGTTAAAACAGTGAGCCAACATTTGCTATCCACTCGCCTCCATCTCCCGTTTTCCATGGACACGGCCTGAGCACACTACTGCTTGGCAGCGCCTACCACAGGCACTTTAAAATCACCTTTCAGAGGTCCTGCAGAAACCTCTTTTCAAGGAATGCAAACAAGAGTTTTAATTTTTGAAGATGTCTTGGAAATACCATGGGGACTAGGGGATGCAGGCAATCACCTTACAAAACATGGCTGGGGGTGGTCTGCTACCATCTCTCAGGCTTCTCTAAGCATTCTGAAAACTCCTTTGTAATTTTCCAGAGGCCGCTACTTAAGACACCTTTACCAGAAAATAGGGTAACTCCTGAAACGCGTAAGATTGCGATAAGGAACCAAAAATCAACCGAACAAAAATCACTATGCCACTGCAGCTTTACTCCAAAGCAACCTAGCCAACGTGAACAGACTAACTCGTGTTTGCACCCGCAGTTCTGGAAGTCCAGCTCTTTAGCACAGACCGCCACAGAGCCTCTCGAGCCACTCATCTCAAAACATGAGATGCATATAATAAAGTGACATTTAATTAATTCTCTTCTATCAGATTATTTAGAATCTAACTCTGGAAGGGGAGATTTTTATCTCCCTGTAGGAAGTGACAGAAGATCTGTACTTCCAAACAACAAAACCCAAGAAAACAAACAGCCCCAACTCAAGGCCTAGAGGCTAAAGAAAGCTTAAGGGTACTCAATTATTTTAGTATCTTTAAAAAAAAAAAATTCAGTCCCTATCAACCATATATGCAATTAATTCAATAATCAGAAGAGTTCTAGAACTTTCATATATATATTTCACACTATATTGTCAAGGACCTGACGCAGGCAGGGCACTCAGCTGCGGCGCACCCCTCGGAAAGCACGCCACTGAAAAGTGCTGCTCCTCATCAGAAGAATCCCATTTCAGAAACGCGTATCTCTTCAGAAACCCTGCTCTTCAGATACAACCTGGCATTTTAGCATTACACAAAGCAGCTCAGTATTAGAGTTTAATGAATTAAATAGAATTAACTAGGCTTTTTTAATTATTATTATTATGAACCTAATAAGATTTCTTCTTTTTTTTTTTTGCTACTGCTAAATTCCACACGGTATGGCTTCACCTTACAAGCATTCTTAACAATACTAGATAAATATCATTTGCACTTAATTGATTTCTTTTCGTCTGTTAAACAGCCACAAAATATGGTGCTGTCACAAGCACCTTTTTTTGGTGAGAAGGGTAAACAAGCACTCTATTAAAGCATTATAAACATTCAAGGTGATTTGATCATTTCCCTCTGTTCTGTTTCAACACATCGCTGAAAATCTTAAATTTTCACAGCGTAGAAACAAATCCCACAATCACCCACAAATTTAGACACGTTAGTCTGCAATATACCTCAACGTCCCCGTTACCTTTCCTAAAAATCTCAAAAGCATGGTTTTTTCTTCAGCCTTTAAATGTACCGATGTAGATTTTTCCAGTTAAAAAAAAAGGGAACAAATGTTGACAATAAAGCTCAAGTTATCTGTAACAACTTGTACAGTAAAACACCCAACAGCACTAATTCAGTCATGACCTTGACAGCGCCAGGATAGCCTTGTCTCGGGACTGTCCTGCGCGGCTGTGCATTTTTAGCCCATCTATTTTATCAGAACATTAAGGAGCCTCGTGTGTTAACTCTGAACTGAGCACATACAGGAAGACAGACAGTTATTCATATTTTCCACCAATCAAATGTAATGCGTCTGTGAACAAGTCAGTTTATTGCAAGTAAATGTACTTTTACTTAAGATCATGAGAAAATTCTCATCTCAAGCAAGACAAATCAATTTCACAAACTTAATTCACACAATGCAAATAAATGCTTCACATTATAGACATTTAGATTTTCTTTAAACCTTTTTATTTAGAGATTTTTCTGGTAAGGAGATATACCATAGGAAAGCAATTTCACTGGCAGTGAGGTATGTATATACTCTACCAAAATACTCCTCTTGTTTTAACTGCTTTTAACTTTATTTACATATAAAGAAAATATCAATGCATATCCTTGGCTTAACTACAGTATCTGTTACCCTATATGAGCAAAAAGAAATGTTACTTGCATACAAAATTGATTTGTAGAGGAATCTGATTTGATTTAAACAAAAGTCGTGTTCTGAAGACAGTTTAAATGAACAAACACAATTTATCATGACCAAGACACCTGCACCATATTTCCATCCTCACAGCACATTTATTTCAGTATTTCTGTAAGTAGGTCCTTAGCATGAGCATAGTGTTACAGTTTTCATACATATAATCACATCCAAAACAAGCTCTAAAATTTAAGTTGTAAACATTCTCTTCATATGTAGAAACATTTCAATCTGTGTTCGAATTTTCTAAAATGATCAATCTTTTAAACAGAATTATAAATGAAAAGTCTACTCTAACCGTGTAGTGAGCAATGCTTATTAGTACATTTCTACAGTGTTAAATAAAATAGTAGAGAGGCAAACTTCTGTAAGCAAGTCAGACTTTAGGTAAATCATCATAAAGAAACAAACTTGTTAACAAAAAGATGCTTTGTAATAAAGAAAGTTGGATTGAATCTACTATGATACAAAAACATAAGGGTAAATACGATCTTTGTTGACAAGTAGGAGGTAGCATGGATGCACCACTTTATTGTCAGTGAGAAATGCAACTGAAGTAAAGAATATTTCCTTACCACAAATTTCCAGTATTATGTACATATTTCTCTTAGAAATTTGTTTAAACAAGTTTCCCTCCACTTTTTAGTACAAAAAGCCTCATGTGATTTTAAAAAAACACTTACACACCTAGATAGAATAGTACTAATTGCCCTATTTGAATGAAACAGTCTCTTGAACTATGAAGTACATGATATTTAATGCCCTAAGTTGAGTAAATTGTATTAGCAGTTCTTGGTATTATACAAAACACTACATACATACAAACAAAATATAATAATATCTTATTTTACTATGTAATTCTTTTTTGGAATAAACAGAGCCTTGATTTGGGTAACACTGAAGAGAACGTGGTTTCTTTTGTTTTATTAAAATCTGTCTTTTAAGTACCCATGTGCAACAATTTAAAAAATGGCTGCCATACATGTAATGGTCTTGTACTGATAGTGAACACAGTAACTGACAAAAACATAATAAACCTTAAAAACACATCTTCCACCCTATATAAAATATAAAGACTACTTACTGTAACTGTTAAGTATTCAATTTGTTTTGATGTTACTGTAATCCACTTCCTCTATTTTTCTCTCTTTAGCATTTATAAACATAATTTAGTGTAGCAATTTATTTAAAAAAGACAAAGTATTTCAAATTTACATCCAATTAAAATTGAAAACGTTTCCTTGTTCTATGATGCTGCTTCTGCCATCAGTAAAGAAAATGAAGTTTCAGTAATTGAAGCGGGCTTTTTAAGTAGTGATGTGACTTCAACCATGCCAGCTCCAGTCCGTGGAAGATTTGCGTTGACAATGTGTCGCTGCAAGTGCTTTATCCAGTCTTCTTGAACAGACAAAGGTCCTCGAAAGACCAGACCACAAAACCTACGCAAATATTAAAATTATTTCGTCAAGATATATCCAGCTCTACTGAAAAATTATAAAATGAAGACGTTTTAAGCGGAGAGTCTTAATTTTCCTGAAGTTTGTTTCGACATCTTTCAGCTGAAACTTGAGCCAACTTGTATTAGCTGTGAGCACAAACCCCCTGCAGTTTATACATCTTACACACTCACATTTTTAACAGCAGCAGTAACAATCTGTTGTTCTTAGGTAAGGTTTCTTTCGAAGGGCAGAATATTAAACAGACACGATCAATGAGATTTTAGCTAAAGAAAATGTTGGCAACCTAATACCCTGGTGTCACTGATTCAAATCCTCTTGTTCAAATTAATGTAAACAAGCAACCGCTTCCCCCTCTTATTATTCACACATTTACAAGATATAACCTTAAATCATCTTATGATCAAAATCAGCAAGCTCTTAAGAATGTGTTCTTTCAATTAAAATAATCTTATGTACCTGCATCTGAGTATGTAAACTTCATCAGCACTATGAGGTAATGGCAGCATTTTTTTCTTGCTTCCAGATCTTGACCTTGACTTCTTTTGCTTACAGTCTAAAGCTAAGAAGAGAGAAATTGCCATACGTGAAAGTGATACTTCAGTGAGCGTTAACCAGATATTTAGTAAACATCCCCTATAGCAGTAGTGAAAAGACATCTACTTCCTTGTGATTCTACATTTAATTATAATGTAAATCCAAAACAATTACAGCGTGCTTAAGAAATTTACTGGCAAAACACACAAAGCTATTTTTTTTTTGTATAGCACAGTGCTTGCTCTTTAAAAAGACTAGATAATTGACATTCAGCATTAAACTGTTGTTACAGTATCATCAAGCACCTACTAACCTATTGCAGAACTGTACAGAAGCAAAGCACCATTGGAAATTCCCTTTCAAGCATAAAATACTGTCACACCTTGGAACTTGTTCTGCAGTTGGAAGTACCATCTTAAGACCACTGTTGTTCAAACAAGTTACAGCTTCACAGAGTTGTAGCTTTCAGCTAATACAATCGAGAATTTCTAGTTTGAATAAAATACCTGCCATTTTTTTTTTTTCTAACATAAAGCAAAAGTTTGTCCTTTTATTTTAAGAGTTTCAAATGACACTTCTCCCTCAGTCCTGTCTGAATTCTAATGCATCTTACAAAGTTTATGCATTAATCCTTGGCAGTGGGAGCTGCTGTTAGGACGATCAACAGGGATGGCAAGGCCACTTTTACAATTCAATCCAAGCATTTGAAGCTATGTATGAAAATAATGCGTGTTGAACAAGAAAAGCATAGCAAATGGATTCGCTTAGCGCCAAGGTCTGTGCCTCCCATAAACAGGCATAATAGGAATCTGTAACAAAACCTGGAGAAGGAGCCAAAGTTGGGAGATGAGGAGATTAAACTGAGTTAATATTGTTATGATGAAAACAGCTGACCAAGCTCAAGGAAAAAGTTTGGGACTGCTTAAACTGAAAATCGTATCTATCTACACTCTATTCGAAAACAAAAGACATTGTCACTAGAACTCCACAGAAACCTGAAAGACACAAACAGTGGTATTCTTGATACCAAAAAGGCATAATGCTATGCTACCGATGCAGCTTTAACAGTAAAACTGAAAAAAAAAAAAAAAGTTACGCTTGTCTAAGTCTTGACTCCTGTAATATAAACCAGAAGAATAAACCTCTTAGTATTCCGAAGCACAAGACATCATCTGGCGAGGTAAAACAAGCTGATTTAAAGAACAGTCTTGATTACATCCTTCATTTTTCTTATGTCCAGCTGAGCACCTCTCAAGCTTTTACCCTGTAGACAAACTTTTAACTTGTAGATAACACCAGACATTTCCCAGTTCCATTCCCAGATTTAAAGATTCCTAGAGTATCTAGAAAAACTAGAATGAATTTCTGAGGTTTGAAGGTACCAGAGAGCTAATCAAACAAAAGAAAGCAGATACCAACCTAAAGAGACTTCCTTCAGACCCTGGGTCAAGCCATCATTAGGAAGATGAGGCTCAACAGCACTTTTTTTTTGTTCTGATAGCAACAATGAAAGCAGTCTGGATATAAAGGCAGTAAACCCACAGTGGCAGGTGAGAGAGGGACAGAAACAGCCAAGACAATTTCTGGAAAAGTGAATAGGGAAGGGGTTCTTAAAGCTTTATGCTCTCATCCAAAGCATATTCTTCACATAATTAGGAAGAAAAAAAGCTGACTATCTTCCCGGCTGTAGGATCTACTAAGTAGTATAAATATTTTACATACCACAACATCAGGAACAACATCACCAGAAACGTAAGGAGATAAAATACTGAAACCCAGACACCCATTCTCTGAAGAGAACTATTTACACGAGGGCCAACTTATCTGAAGCAGTTATTACAGGAAAAGCTTTGCCATTGCTGATTTTGCAGAGTATCTTAGGAAGGAGGGAAACAGAAGTCAGTATTATCTGAATGCAAACACATCCATGAGTTGCATCTGATGTCAGTAGATGTCAGTTGATATCAGCAAAAAAATTAAAAAGCAGTAAACAGCAGGCTCCGAGAGAAGCCTACATGCATTTTAAACAAGAACTAGCTTCTTTTCTTCATGTTGACAAACTTAAGACATTCATTCCCATCAAGAAATTTGATTCCACTCACATACATCCCAAGCATTTCAGACAGCTTTCACTTTCTTACTAAACCTGAATTGGTCTTCTGCAGCAGTTTCTGAAACCTAATGGGGGTGTGTTTGCAATCTGCTGAGAAAACACACCTCTGAACTACTAAGCAATCAAACAGCAACACACAATCTGCCATAACACACCAGGAGAGGCAGTTTCTACTTCCTTGAAAGGTACCTTTTCCAAGAACAATGAGAAAACAAGGAAAACAAAAGAATGGGCATCTTCTCTGAGCCATTTATGATGGAGGCTCTATGTGGAGAAATTACAAAACAAAATCCCCTGAAAATATCACAGTAAAAGACACTGAGAAAAAAAATTCAGATCACTCAATGCATTCTCAGAGTAACTTAGCTAAGAGTGGAAGTAGATATGCCCAAGCAAGAAGCTGTTAAAAAAAGACAGAAAATAATAAGAATACTAAACCCGTGTTCTGCAAGGGATATTTTTTTTTGTTCCTTTTGTCTTTTGATCTAGTGAACCTATTCCGTCACATTTTTGGGGGCACAAAGCAGCAGAAATACAGTTTGAAGTTACTTCAGTGAGGCAGGAAAGCAAGTGAAGAAAGAGTAACATGTGGGTAAAGCTGACTCAAAACCATAATTCCAACGCCAGAGACATGTACCATTAACTGTCATGTTAATTTAATTAGCTACCCAGAGAGTAACTATTTAAATAAAGTCAATACCCACACTTAAGTACTCTGTTGATACAACAATGCTTACAATGCTTACAAGCATTAAGTAAGTCACACCATTGCCTTACCCATAAGAAAGCATAGCCATGTCCTGACCAAAACTCAGTTCATGTTCTTCCAGTGTCTAAACATGACCTCCTCAGAAAGCATGTTTTCAGCAGACCAAGGATAATTCAGCTGCACGGAAATTGCAGCAAACTGGCAGCGAGAGGCAGGAGCTACCTACCTTTAACGCCTACTATGTGGCTATCACAGCTCCCAAACTATCATCCTTCATTCTCCATGAAGGCCCAATTCTTTCTGGAAGAAGCCTCCTTCCTTCAAGTTTGGCCATCTGGTGTTTCCTAGTTGCTATTTCAAAATCTTTTTGTAAACAACCAGTTACAGCACTTCATCAAACCTCTGGTACAGCACAGGAAGGAAATGCCCCATTTAAACCAAAAGACAATCTCTGGAGAAATCTCCTCGAGGCACTCAAGTTCAATGTCAGAACACTTTTTAGAAAAATACATGCTAGGTAAAAAGGCTGTATATGAAACCCTTCTATACCTCTGTGACTGCTTATCGAGAAAGACCGCAAGCAGATGGAGATAGGAGGCTAAAATGAGCATGCCTATGACAACATGAATTAGAGAAGTCACTATTAGAGGTCTTTCATGCCGTGACATTTGTTCTGAGGTTCAAAACTGAAGTGCTTCTATGCTGATTTGCACGCTCCACTGCCCCCCAGCATGGAATACTTCTAATTTCAGGAAGACCGAAGCTAGGTTTTTACTCAAGACTTTTTTTTTTGGTCACGGAGTATGGAAACTAACACAAGTTGAACCACTTATGCGTGCAATTAATCTAATTAACCATTTAAAAACACTACCAATAATTAAAGAAATAAAAATAAAATAAAATCACAGAATCATACAATGGTAGAGAGGTTGGAAGGGACCTCTGGAGATCTGAGTCCAACCTCCCTGCCAGTGCAGGATCCCCTAGGTGAAAATAATGAATTATCTCTCTCATATCTTTATTCAGTAGTTTTTCAATCACTTGATGTCTACCCTTGTCACTACTGCACAGTAAAACGCATTCAAGAAACCGTTTCAGTAATTTGTTCTCTGAAGGATTTTACAAGATACAAAATCAGCTCATCATGTTCATTGATCAGTTATAACCGTAAGAGCACAGAATAAAGACACACAAAGCCCGTGGAGCTCAGATTTCTGCTGCAGCTGCATGTGCTTCCACAGCAAACTCCCCCAGACGATAATTTTGACAAAACAATATCAGGAACTATTTGGAAGCATAGTGGGCGCATGACCTGCTACCTCAGTCATACTGTTGACTCAAGGGCCAGACTCCTTGATCTGTATTTTATTGTTCTTTCCCAAAGCTCTGAAAAAGCAGTCTCCATCTACGGAAGCAAAGACTAAAGAAAAGAGCGGTGATTCCCAGAGGACGCCGGCTGGTAAGAAGAGACGGAGTTTGTGAGAGAGAGTCAACAAAGAGAAGATGTGAAAAGCCAGGGTGCAAGACAGTATCAAGAGGCCAGTGGGAGAAGAGAGGCCAAGAGAGAAGAAAAGGAAGGAAACTGGATACACAACTGTACCAAGAAGAGTGAGATGGATTTTGAAGATTTTGCATAGTTCTGTCCAATGCTCTAAAGATAATTAGAAGAAAGAATCAAGCTTGCCACACGCTCCGAGAAACACTGATGTGTTGCTATTCATCAAAACGGGTATAAAAAGAAATCAGCATCGACTCAAGACGAGCGATTAAATCATTACATCGTTCTAAATAACGTTCCAGTCAGACATTGGAAGACCATCACGCAAGCACTAATACAAAAAGCAAGTAACTATCCAAAAGAGCCCAGACATTTGCTACACGGTGGATCCATACTGCGTAACTACAGGCACAAATTCAGTTTAATAAACACTAACCTTGAACACCCAACAGCCTAGAAAAATTCACTTTTAGGATGTTTCTCTGAAGTTCATTCTCAAAAATTGCCATTATGCTTAACTATGTCTATTGTACTGCTAAAACTGTCAAGTTGCTTTTGAAAAGAAAAAAAAAATAGGGTGAGATACAGCTAAATGTGATCAGATTACTGACTCTGAAGAAGCAGGGCATCTGCTAGAAAAGCAGTATGATAGTATCAAAAACATATGCAGACAAACTGAATAACTGAGCAGAAAACTAGTATGCAAGCTAATGTAGCACTAGGAAAGGTCTCACTTTGGTGGCATGCAGAGATTACTGTATCTCTCTTAGTAAACAGTAATGCCAAGATAGCTCCCGTAACGATTGCCAAATAAAAGAATTACAGCATTCACACGTAAACAGATATTTAATTACAGAAAAGAGAACCCGAGAGAAACATTCAACCAACACTATTTCTTTTCGGTAGTCATGTTTACTTTAGAAGACTTAAAAAAGGCTTCTGAAAACAGAAGAAGGAACCTGTATAAATGTACCCTCATTGTCTCCATACAGGTTCCAGGCTGAGGCCAAACTCTAAAGACATCTCGAAATTGCTCACAACTGCAACTATTTTTTCAGTAAGAAAAACTGAGATGTCCCCAAGAACGACAGTCATAGTAATAATTAAAACTAGCGTGTGCTAGTGAAATCTTGCATTAAAATCATTCTCTTCACAAAGCTTCAAGTGGAATATCAAATAAAACCACTCTTTGAAAGCACATTTACTGGTCTACGAGCCTTGCACTGAGCTGCTTGTGAATGAAAAGTCAATGAGCAAAGTTCACAAACTCTGCGGTTACAACTTTTTTAATGGGATAATTAAGTTACATGACCAATGTATAGTTTTTAATAATGTTATAGCTAAAACTCAAGCCTCTCCAAGTCATTGGTTTCAGTGCAAAACCTTTATCCACATGGTACAGGCTATTTGTCTGGCTCAAGGCCAGCTTCTGAAAATCAAAAGATTCGTTTTTAAAAGTTTTGTTTCTAACCTCGTTTTTAAGGCTTTGCTTCTAACCTCATTTTGTTTCTAACCTATTTTTAAAGAAACCTCTAGGTCCAGTGATACAAGACTCAGAAGTTTTCTTTCACTTCTTTTAAAGAAAGAACAATTGTTTTGACGAGCACGCTACTATTTCTCTAGCAAAATACATTTCTTAAGGAAAACAAACAAATACCCTGAAAGCACTTTAACAAGCTACCTTCACTTTTCCCATTTAGCAAACGGGAAGCTGAGGCACAAGGAGCTTGTCCGGGATCCAATCTTTGTGTTCTATCTTGTTTGCCAGAGTATCTCCTCCATTGAATTACTGTTAAGATTTCAATGTGCAATTTAAATATACAGATACTGAAAAATATTTCACCAGTAGGTATATAAACAAAGTAACTTACCACAGGGCTAATATCAAATCACAGCAGTGGTAAAGGAAGTCCACTATCATCATCTTTCTACTGAGTAAATATGAAAACTTTCAGAATCACTAACTAAAGGCACATACTCCTAAACATTGAACATTACTGCATCTGCTGACTTCCTTCTGAATCTGCTTGGTTACAGCATTAACTTAGTATAACGTAAGACCTGGCAGCCACAGGTCCAGTTTGGAAAAATATTTCTTTTAGCATTCTGCAGAGAAAGCCTGAAACTCAGTTTGTCATTCTTACTGTAACAAATTACATCTGCAGATTAAAAAAAAAATTTATTCATTGTTGCAAAGCATTATGTACAAGTCCGTGGTTGTTGACACAGAAAACTGATGGTTGCCCTTCTTACATTACTGAATATTCCAAATTTCGTATCTCCAAATTCTCCTCACTATATTCCATCTCTGCTCCCCAATTTGCTCTCAATCACACAAAACCCCGCTAATCTCAACAATAATTCAGATAAACTCAAATTGCCTAGAGCCAAGCAAACAGCAGGTCTCTGGAAATGAGTCAAAATATGAAATATGAGAGGAATTTCAAAATGAAGTGGTTTTTAATAAAAAAAACCCCATTAACAGCAGTGCTAAATGTTGCACTACACTCCACAACAGACCAGGTCGTTTTTGGGCTGAGCCAAACGAGAAATAAAACCAACTACATACGATATGTTGTTAGAAACACACAGATTGTAAAATTACTTGCTTTTCCTCTTTTACCTACAGTATTCTTGGCAATTACGAGTATTAGAATGTAAAAATTACTTGTTGGTTTGTTGTGAGGTTTTTTTTTTCCCCTCCCCTCATTTTTGAGGTACTTTGAAACACTTCGTTAGAAGGTCAGCTAGCTGGTTTGGAAGTTGCGATATTGCAGGAGAATGAATTAAGCAACCATCTCTTAAGTTTTGCTTACATACCTTAAGTGTTGGATCCAAAATAAATAAGAATGAAAATCAGACATGAGAGTGGACAACAGCAACTTAACTTTTCTTACAGGTTGCTGAAGTTTTATGGCAAATAAATTGTTTACCAGCAGAAGCTTCAAAATTATTTTGAATTAACATATGCTTTTGTCCAGTCTGATGAGGAAAATGTATCATAGACAGACTTGCTTTTACATCTGTAACAAAACATACCTGTCCCAGTCAAAAGTCCAGCACTCTTCTTTCGTGCATAAGCGCGTAAGTGGTTGGACAGGCTAACAGCACTTGTAAACGTCGTATTGCAATGCACACACGTTCTAAGCTTCACAGGCATACCTATCATTCAAAAGAAAACTATAATCCAGTTCTCTCTTCAAAAAATGAAATTCTCAAAGCGTTGTAAAAAGTTTTCTGCAATAAAGATGGTTTAAAATATATTCACTGCATTGACGCAATTGTTTAGTATATTAGAAGGATCCAAGTTAACCGTTATTAGTTTTCCATGTAGTGCTTTAAGCCAAACCATGTTATTTGAAAAAGAACAGAAAAGAGGCAACTTGAGCCCATTAGGCTACTCTGCATTTCATACCTACTATCAAGTTCCTACAGATCTCCACATCATGAAGCTCTAATCCCAAAATACAATCCTGCAATTTGGATAGCACAATTCTGTTGAGAAATTTCAGAGCTTGCGGTATTTCCAATAAAGAGATTTTTAAAAATCTAGTTAAAGCGGTAATTAAAAGTGTTTTACCCCTAAGACTTAAGAGCTCAATACTAAATTAGGCTGCTGTTGAAGGCTCAGAGAAAAAGGTGGTAAAACACACCACTGAACAGCTGTTAAGACAAAACGTTTTGTTCAGTGCGTTTTCTGTTTGTTACTTTAGATGCGCAATTGATAATGGAAGTTAATGATTTGAAGTTTTTTGCTAAAATCTTTGTGCTAAATAAATGATCAACAAAACAACATGCTATTTATCACAGGAAAACAGTGAAACAATACTGAACTCCTCACTTACCAGACAAAGAAATCATTAGAACTTATCCCCTGCTCAACTTCACCGTAATGTTTCTCCCTTCATTTTACCAAAGATACATTGTTTTGGTCAACTAATATTTCAAGTTCTCTACTAATAAATTATTAGAAGAATAAATAAAAAAAACTACAACTCTTCAGCTAGAAAGCCTCTGTTTGCAGGAAAGAGAGAATCCTATTCTACAGCAGCCCACAAAAGACATGCTGTTTTTTCAGGCAAGTTACAGAAGAAGAACACCTGGTTTGTAAAAACCTATTTAAAAACTAAAACCAGAATTAGAAATATTTGCCTTTTTAGGAAAAACAGAAGAATTTCACCTTGATGTTAAGTATTTTCTTATTATCTCAACTGGCACAGTGCGTTAGTTGTAAAATTCTGTTACCTCAGCCACAGACAGTTATAGGGCCCCATTCATAACTGTTAGTACTATGCAAGCATATGTTTATTTTTTTACCTGGTTGTTCAACACAACCAAACAGCTGCTACCTACTATTCAGCGGTAAATATTAAACAGAAAGCAATACGCAGTGTCAGGTTTGGCAAGCTAGTCCTTCAGCATTGTTTTTCAAATCATTAAGCCTGTCAAAGATATGCTTCCTTGATTAAGCAATCTCCTGTCTTAAAGGACAAACACAGACATCCAGAAGACATTAAATGTAATTCTGTTCCACCTATACTATGTCATTTTAGAAAGTCACCTTTATTAAGAAATTGACTGCCACACTTTTGTAATCCCCTAAAAAAAAAAAAAAAAACCACCAAAAAACCCCAAAACAAAACAACCAGACTTCTAAGCGCATGGGATTGTTGTTGTTATTTGTTTAAAGGAAGACAAGAATATAGGTGAAAAAGTACTAGGCACTGCCAGTTTTGCTAACCTGCACTGGATAGTAACGAAAAAACCAACAGAAGCAAAAAAAGTCAGGGGTATAAAATTAAGATCCTGCTCCTCAGTGTAAAGAATCCTGCAGCATTATAAGGTGGTGTCCAAACAAGAAACAGGTAAATGCAAGCTCTACATACACATTAGAAGGATGTTGTAAGAATTCCCCAAGACTAGAAGTAAGTCTTTATGTCACAAGTAGGTTAAAAACATCACTCTAAAAACCTGCTCTATTAGTATACAGAGTTATCTAGGAAGTTGATTATAGAATTGTTTCATTAGCACAATTCTCAGTGGAGGGCCAATCTCTGTCCATTATCAGTCAAGGGCTGTGCATTAGAAATCTGCTGGCTACAACTGTATTCCAACAAAGTTTGAACCAGCACAGGTCTTCACTCAGGACAGGCAGGCCCTAAGCAAGCATCGGTTTCTCACAGCAGCCACAATTTTGAAACAAACAAGAATTAATCTGTGTTGTAAGCGTATGTTTGCCTAAACCCATCAAAACTAGTTGACAGTGACTCACCAATTTGGAATATTATGCATTTATAATGGTATCAACAGTTCTGTTAGTTTGAACAAATGTTGCTTTGCACAAACCTCAAAGATCGAAATGAAGTAGTTCCCAAACCAGCTGTTTTAATGCCCAGAAACAGGGTTACAAGCCCAAACATTTCAGAACTGTGAGTCTACCAAATATGCATGGACACTTCAACTTGTTATTGCAGGATGTGTCTTCTTCCTTACTGAGGCTCGTTTTGTGTCCGCTTTGAATTTGCGTGCCCAGCCATATGCAGAACAGGAACTATGTTCCATGCAAAAACCCCTCAGTGCTGCTGAGGGTTTTGTTCACTTTATGAAAAACATGTCAGAAAAATTTGCTGTGCTATCTCTCGCAGTAAGAGTCCCCTGGAAATGAAACAAGAATTAAACGACCAGAATCCCAAATAAAATACTCTGCACTTGTACATTTTCTACGAATTAAAGGATTCATTGGAAATGTTGTCAAGACAGCTAGAAACATCTTCTTACCTGACTGCATAGTCAAGTCCATTTTTTGTGGCTGATACATCAATGGACTGTCTTCATTTAATGGAAGAACACATTTCTGAACAAACCTCTTTCTTGCAGTTTGATTATGAATCTTTTGAGGAGAAATATCAGGATTCCTTTCTTCTCCTAACCTCTTATTTTTCAGGAGTTCTATCAGTGTAAGTGACTGATTTTTTTTTTCATCACGTAGTACTGCTTTTGTTTCATCACATTCATTCAGGAAACTCAGCCCTTCTTCCTCCGACGCAGACACAGATGTATCTTCAGTCTTTAGGCCATTATGGTATGCTTCAAGAGGTATAACATTCTGAGATAAAAAGTCATCATTTGATGCAAATTTCTGAGCAACAAATGGTCTGGGAATAATGCGGCGACTGTTCAAAGCCTTTAGGATTTTTTCATACTTCTCTTCATTTTGCATCATCTCATTCAGAACGCAGATCGGAGACTTGTGCGCGTCCCACTTGGTTTTGCCAAGCCTCTTCAGGTGTCCTCGCACGTGATTAGACAATCCGATTTTAGTATCGAACCAGCCTCCACAGAGCTGACACGTATGCTCAGAGGAAGTTTCAGATTTCTCAATTGCTACAAAGAAAATAAGTATAAAGTTTTTTTGACAATTATATACGGTTAAACATTACAACAGCAAACCACAAGGATGAGAAGAGAGGCTTTACAAGATAGAGCAAGTCTTGTTTAGTGTTTAATAAATCCCTTTGTCCCTTTGACTTTATACCCAAATTAAAAACAAAAGAAACAACAAAAGCCACAAAAGAAACCACAACAACGTAATAACCAAAAAACCAACCCAACCCAAAACCAACCCCAATAAAACCCAAACAAAACACACCCCCAAACCCACAAAAACGTCCTTACCTTTTCGAACACGTTTAACAGGAGTTCCTGTTCCAGTTCTTTTAAAATGTTGCATTTTGTCACTTGTTGCTATCTGCTCTGGTGAAACAACGTGACGGGCTTCATAGCTTAATCCAGCTCTGTGGAGATGTCCTCTGACATGGTTGGACAATCCAACACCTGTTTCGAAGGTTGCTGGACAGTATGGGCAGGACTTCTTCTCAAGCGACAGATCAGTCCAATGGAAAACTGAATTATGCTTTGGCAATGCCGATCCCACATTTTCTAAATTCTGAGGATCGTGCAAATCATGCAGGAAGTTACTACCCTCAGCATCTTCATAATACTCAAAATAAAAGCCATCATTCTGCTCATAACTAAGTGAAGATTTATCACCAGCTTCATGATCTTCCATTTTACCTTTGAATATGGGGAATAGATTTACATGCTCCTGATTAATGTCACTGTAAGATTCATCCTCCACAGACTGTGTAGTGTAATCACATAGTTCAACATTATCCCATGAACTTTCATCCTCCGTTTCATAGCTGTCTTTTTTTTCAGCAGAGTTAAGTTTCTGTAAAACAACAACAGTCATTTTATGCAGAAAATCTGGATAGCAATCCAAATCATCTCCTGTAACAGAGCCTTCCCTCTTGGATTCTTTAACCACTCTTTTTAAAGCTACATGCCTATGATCTTTACAGCCTTCTGCCCTTTTGCAATCAAGATTATTTGAATCCATAACAAAACAATTATTACGGGTGCTACTTGATGAAGAAAATAAATGTAAAGAACTGACAGAGTTGGACTCTTCCTTTAAATGCAAAGGATAAGAGTCGCTAGATTTTTTAATCATCCTGTAGTTTTCATATTTGTGCCTATATAAATAATTACCGCTTGTTTTGACACTAGCTTTCTGCTTTGCTGCTTGATGAAAATATTTAGGTTTCTGGTCAATGCTATTTCTAATCACAAAGGTCTTGTTTGGAGAATTTAGATTGCGCACACTTACAGATGACTGTGAAACGCTTTTCCGAGCCTTCTGTATCCTGTAGGGTCTCTTGTGAAGTTTTGTGAAGTTACTGGACTGGGAAGTAGAGCCAAATGATCTTTTTACATCCTGCTTTAAAACAGAGTTCTTTGGAAAAGTAGAAGATTGTTTGATCAACTGTTTTGTCCTGCTACCAAAATCTAAAGATTCTTCTATCATGCTGCCTTTTCTTTTTTCTAGTCTAAGATGGCTACCGAAGGGATCAATGCATGATGCTGGGTGCAAATACTCCATGTGTTTTTTTAAAATGCTTCTAGCTGAAGTAGTAAATGGACACATCTTACACATATACGCCGATGACTTTTTTGAGGATCCTAAATACGGATCTTTCAAGGATGCCTTTTTCTGTGTTTTCCTCTGGGACATGTCGCTCCCAATAATCGAACACTTCACTACCGCTCCATGAGCGATCCCTCGATGGCATTCCAGTTCATTTTCTGTCACGGCCATGAAATTGCATTCCTCACAGCAGTAGTATCTTTTATCTTTTTCGTGGGTCTTTGCATGCTGCACAAACGTTTTGGGACAATTGGTACCAAATACACACTGTGGGCACTGTAACCGTGCACTCCTACCCTCATCCTGAAGTTCCTTCAGCTCACGGATTTCTTCCATCAGTTTCTGCCTTCTTTCCTGGTGAATTATCATATGTTTAAGAAGTGAATTGCGATCTCGAAATGTCCTTCCACATTCCCTACAAGCATAGGGCCTGGGGACATTGAGATGTCGGAAATGACTGTTCCCATCTAAATGGTACATCATATGCCTATGCAGGTGTTTCTTCTCCCTAAAATTCACATTGCACTTTGTACAGGGATAAAATGATGGTTCATCGGTAGTAAAAGTAGATGGCGACTCAGAATCGTTCTGTTCACATTTATTTTTTAAAGTATTGGAAAGGAAAGTGCTAGTGTGAACAGGAGAAGTATCTTCTGCACAGTTACTAGTGGGACTATAAATGAGCTGCTGGATAGCATCAACAGCTTCTAGCTCTTCATCTGTGGATTCAGGCTTTACTTTACTCAGCGAGTATTTTTGTGGTTCTACTATTTCTAGCTCCTCATTCTGCTCTAAGAAGTCAACACTTAATAGCTTTGATTTACTAGGAATACAACTGGTGTCACCAAAACAGTCTTCAGTATACCGGGTTATTTTACTAACATCCATCTTCCTTTTTCGCTTTTTTTCTAAGCCTACTTTACAGTGAATGGGAGACTTCTCTATTGTGTCTTCATTTGTCATAAGAAACTGTATAAACTCTTTTTGTGGATCCCAGCTAGGATCACATCCTGATCTGAAACCACCTGTACCTGAGGAAATGCCTGTTAATGTATCGACACAATCATCTTTTACTAGTAAATTTTTTTCATCCTCACAAACTTCTACTTGGCCTACTAAAGTGCTATCTACACTATTTCCTACTGATTTCTGTGAATCACACCCAACTGAAGCAGAGGTAGGTAGATTTTTAATGGAATGAGTCAGGTTCTGAGCATGTGCTACATCAGGTAACAAAAATAAAACTTGGTGCTGATTTGATTTCTGTGTTGCACTCTTTGCAGGCAGCTGAAGATCATGAACCACTGTCAAAGTTGAGCAGGAATCTGTGTGATGACCGACAGGCTGTCCAGTAGTTAATGAAACACTGCCTTTATTCATAATGGAAGTCTTAGTTGAGGTGGAGTGTGAAACTGGTCCATTAACAGCAGTTCCTCTAGACAAGATAAAGTTTTCGTTAGAAACGGTAGGAGCACCAGTGTGTATAAATAGAGAAGTCTGGCCTCCGCTTAAGGCTTTTTCAGATCTGTCCCTTGATTGCTCCTCAGGCAGAGTCAATGTATTGTTACTCTGAAATGATGCGTCGCTCTCTTGCGGTTTAGGAATGCCACCTTCTTCCTCAGATGTAAAATTATCATCACATAGGATTTCTTCTTTAGCACCAGTGACTTCAGTATTTATCTCTAAATCATCCATATTTCTGGTCTGTCCATTAAGTACATTTATACTAAAAAACAAACAACAAAAGAATGAGGCAATCACTGAAATAAATAGTGGCAAGTTTAATTTACAGTTTTCTTTACAAGTACCCTTCTTCACACTGTAATCTAAAAATGTTTTGTACTTGTTAAAGTGCATTTTTTATTTAGAATATCCAAGTCATGTTTAAAATTAATTGATAAAGCAATTGCAAAATATACTTTTTTTGCTATGCTATATTAATAGCCACACAGCAAACTAGCCACTGCCCAGTATCCCATTTCAGAAAAGGCCTGAACATCTACATGCAAGAAAGATGAGGGAAATGAGATTACCAAAAAATGTGCCAAATACATTCTACATGTACACTAATAAAGACACAAAGTTCATCTTTAGTTGTTTTCTAAGAGTAAAACAAGTTAGGAGTAAAGGCTACCCAGACACCTGCTAGTCATTTTAGTTTTTTGGTGGGTTTTTTTTTTTAAGAAACAAACAAATAAATAAAAACCACACCAAAAAAAAAAAAAAAAACAAACCACAAAATAAACACATGCACACATACCCCCAAAAGACCCCAATGAAACCCCAACCATCCCTCCCTTTAGCACCTAGGAAACTAAACTACTCCTTACATATCTCAAGGCTGCACTTTTTTTTTTTTCCCCGTGTTTGCCTACAACTGACCTAAGGCCAGATGCAGAAGCCTGCAGAAGCATTTACTCTGGTATTGTAGGAGAAACCACAACTAAGCTGATTTTGAATATCTGATTACTGACAGAGTCTTCCCCTTCCCTTCTTAGAAGAAAAACCTCTCCTTGCTTTTAAATAAATCAGATCTTGCTTGTAAGGCCATTTTAAATAAGCAAATAAAATAGCATCTTCTCAAAAGTGGGAAAAAACACAATTAGAAAGAAATGTTTAACTAGGATTTACCTGCCAGAGGAAATCACCATGTTGAATCCAGAGTGTGACAGTATCTACTACTACTGAAAATGACTGCATCTCAGTTCCCTCTGGGGGGCCTTCTGTACATAAACATCTTTCTACAAGTGACTTTCATTCACACACAAAAACATCTACCCAATACTTAGTGAGCTCAAAGGAGTTGCCTACACATAAAAATCAGTAATAAACAACACTGTGAACTTAAGTCTACCCTGGCATTTCCCTCTTAATATGGGTCCTCCAAACACAGTAAGCATAAGACATTAAAGCACCCACCTAGGAGCCAGAAACATCCATCCATCTCTATTTTACAGAAATCACATCTTTTAACCTTAGACGACTATTTGCTTTGATCTTTTGGGGAATTTGATGTCTGCCATCACATACTTAGTTTCAGTTACTAATTAATATTTTGAACAGAGCTCAGTTAAAAGGAGTCTTTACCCAGACTCTTTGAATTAAGATGTTATAACTCACAACTAATATCCATGGCTCCCTGCAATGGTCCTTCATCAAAATCAAGGAAGACCACTCTTGACATCCTTTTTTCCTAAGGAGAGAAAACAACCTGGTTAAACGACACCGCTTTCATCTTTATACCTCACATTTTAAAGTAAGTGAAGCATTTCTATTAATTTTTCAGTTCAGCATTATGACAGCTATCTGTGCAATTCAAAGATAGCTATGGCCTCGTGGAAATTCTGTTACCGTGCTTCATTTGTTTCAAATTGGCAAAAGAACAAAACAAATAAATAACCTCTTTTAAAGTTCGTAAAGAAACCAAACCAAACAAAAAAACAACAAACCTTAATGTAATATGCCTTACTTTTTTGAAGATCGAGTTAATTATCTTTGGAGGAGAAATATAACAAAAAACTTTTGCCATTAAAAAGTTTCCTTTGCCACTCTCTCATTGAATTAGCCAATTTAGAAACATCAATGCTCATCTCAGATGCATAAATGCTTACAGTGAAAACGAACTATTTTACTGGATTTTCTGTAACATACCTTTATGCAAACATTCTACTAGATACTCCAGTTCCTCATCTTCCCACTTCTTAGATTTTTGCATTTCTTTGCTGTTTTGAAATGGGTCATTTTCCACCATAATAAAGCCTTCCAATAAGATCACATTCAAAGCTATCACCCTAAAATGGTGATAATGCACCACCCAGCAGGAGTCTTTGCATCACATACGCAGGTTAGAAATAGGCAGTGCAAACATGCACTAAGAATCAGTAATGCAAAAGTCAATTGTAAGAAGTGAAACCTCCAAGGATGCACAACAGCTCCAACGATTTTAGAACCGAACAGCGCAAACCTCACTGTATCAGGCAGCAGAATATAAAGCCGTTGACAAAAAGTTTAGAAGAAATGTGGCGAGCCAGTTTTGCCTGAAAGATGTGCGTTTTCCTCATTTTATTACTGCAGAGATAGACAAATGTATGCTCAGTCGATTTGAGAGCCAACATTAGCTTTTCTCAACAGGAAGCAACGTTGCTAACGAAGTGGTAAATTCAGTGTTAATGAGTGGCTTCACTGTTACCACCTCCAAGGTAAAATTTTCCGTGTTCTAAGTTCCACCCATCTGTTCTGGTGTGAGAGGTTCAGAGGAAGAACAGACGCTTCCCATTTAAAGCAACTTCATTGGTACCCCCCGAACAGCGGGGAGGCAAACTGAGAATATTGTGCCTGCTTGGAGATTTCAATCCTCATTATCAGAATGGCTCCTGAAAACTTTTCACAGGTTTAGGTGATGAAGGCAAAGCCATGTTGCTCTACGTACAAAACCATACTGATGCTAAAAAAGGTGGCTGGGGCACCACACAAGGACCTTTAAACTGAGACTCTCTTCAGAGTCATCATGAGCGGTATCTAAAACATGACACCCTGCAATCTTGTAAGAGAGTCCTTTCCGTATTGTGTATTTATGGAGATTGTGAGCTATTCCATACGGATCTGGTTAGAAGTATTCCGTGGTGATACAGCTGTCCCTACAGATTTCAGTCTTTGAATCAGGCCTGAAATGCTTACTGTATCAATAATAGCGCTGTTACATTTTATTAATTTTCTGCTAATTATCACATTTTTCCAGCTATCAGGGTGATACAACTTACTATTTTACGTTCAGAACAATGACAAGAAAGTCAGCAGTTTTAACAGCATGGCATTAAAGAAAACATGTAAAATACTCTTAAATTACAGTAATTTGGATGACACTGAGCCAAGATGCAATACTTCATTTACATTATCTACTCCCTGTGTAGAAGTTTATGCAGTAACAATGAAACAATGATAGGTTTAACTAGACACATACAAGAAAACATTCGGCGTGATGATGTCATTTTTGAGGAAATATCATCTAATGAGGAAGTGCAACAGCCAAACTGAAACACTATCTGATCTGAACACCGGGTGGAGGGGAAGATAAAAATCAATCATGGCAACAACCAAGATGTAACCAAGGCAATGAGATATTCTTTGGATGTTTCCATCACAGTTTAAAACTTATCCTCTTTATACTATATCAGAAATACAAATTATTAATTATATTAAAATAGATAAAAATTAACTCTGAGCATATTTAAATAATTAAACATTGAGATCAAACTTTAACTTTGCTGCAGATAGTGCTTGTTGTATCTTCTACCAGGACAAGCACTAGAGAGCTGAGGTAATTTTTATGCAGGCACATACTGCAATCTGCCTAAGAGGTCAAAGTGTAAAAATGGCAATGCCCAAAAAGCCTCCACATGCGCACACAACCCCAAGTGCATACCTTTGAAACGCACTTTTATCTGGAAGGTTAGGCCAAATTCAATATCAGTTAAACCTAGAATGACTGTGGTGCAGTTAACAGTGTTACTCCTTGTTTAAATGACACAGTATTACATAGAAATTATTTCATATTCAAAAGTGGAAAACAACTAATTATTTAGTCAACTAAGGCACATTTAAGTAATTTTAAACTTGCGTATTTCTAATATTGTTTTTCTTCACAAAATACCAGGTTTTAAAATCATAATGAGTTCTGTAGATATGACTGACTGCCTGTGGCCTGAGAGCATAAGCATTAAAAAAGTGTAAGGTCAGATCTGACCGTCAAGCTGACAGATGACAATTTAAATGCCTTAAACTAATCTTGTTGTCTCAAAAATCTTGAACATCAGTATTTTTGCAAACTATCAGCACATGCTATAACACCCTTACTACACTGCATCTTGAGGTTACTACAGAAGAAATGAGGTGATAATTGCATATTAACATAATTATTCGGTAATCCCTCTGAGCAAACTTCCCAGGTCACTCAGTAATTCAGATTAGATACAACCTTCCTGTCATCAGATTTATGCTGTCCACTTTCTGTTCATTAATAATTCTTCGATAGAAATGCACTTAATTCCATTGTTCTATGCAGATTATTAATTGTATTTATGACCAGCAGGTTTATGACATTTCCAACTTCTTATTTCATAATGACAATCTTTGCTATGTAACAGGGTCACACACCAAACTAAGAGTATTGCCTTTGTGCAGTGCTATCTCATTAAAGCTTATTCTCCAGTCTTAATTGTACTGCACTGTTGCCTACTAGCAGTTGTAGTAAAAGATGTATCAGTTTCTTTAACAAAACCCATGTTATTTTATAGGGATTTACAACAGATCTGACAGCACATTCCAGCTAAAAAAATAAGACGGAAGAATTTGGTTGAGTTTGTGAAAAGCATGAAGTGTTTTTACGTGTTTGATATCCAATTTCTCACTGAATTCATAAATATAAGCCAATGACCTAAAGCACAGAGAGACTATTAAGTGACACGAAACCACCATCTCCTAAATGGATTGAATTCAATCAGCCTAGTTAAAGTAACTCAAGAAATATAGTGTCCTTCAGCAGTGCTGTAATGAAGGCAAAAATACACTTGTCCTGTGCTAAGTAACTCCTCTTAAGTCAAGTTCTTTAAGCAGATACATGAATAACCAGGACATTCAAGGGATTACTCAAATATTCGAGACACAGAAAGGTGTTTCAGGTTTGCACTGCTCCCATTTAGATTTTTCTTCAAGACTTTGCGACATGAATAGAGAAAACTAACAAAACCTATCAATTTATCCACAAGCATTTCTGTAATGAAGCTTTCTCAAATATTAAAGGTGACGGAATCGAAGTCACAGATTTTTAGGCAACACAAAGCAGACGAAAGAACTTAAGTGCATCATGGCACAGGACTGAAGAGGTGTCCCCTTCCATTTTGCTCCATTACAAAATCTACTGCTTTAAGAACTTTAATCACAGCCAACATCAAGCATGGAGCTTCCATCAGAGTGAAACCTTTGAAAAATGAAGGTTTGTCCAGAGTAACAGAGGAACTAGTAGTGTATTAGCATACACCAGCCACATCTGTACAAAAAATGTCAGAGAGGATAGCCACACAATATTTTTGTCTCTTCCATGCAGTAATGCACGTAGGTCACACCTCCTGAGATTCAAGTGTTATCTAGCAATATAAATAACCAAAGCCAGGTGTTATCTAGCAATCTAAATAACAAAAGTTACTAAAATCGTAATACTTGGTTCATTAAAAGAATACCTATTACTTGCTTTCCACTTTATCTTGCTAGAAAGCTATCCAGAGGCACCCTTCATATGGAAATAGAAGCAGGATGCCTGACAACCAGAGGATGATCACCTTGCCTTCCTCCAGCTTTTAAACATGTTTGCAAATTAAGTTGCTGAAAACACTTTCCCTTCTGCAGAGCAGAGGCACTGAATATTTGCAGATTGCCTTGCTCAGCTTTGAAACCTACAAATTCACCTGAACATTTCTGGATTATTTTTTTTCTTGTTTAAACCTCCACAGTGAAGAGACAGCTTCTTTAATATGCACAACACCATGAACACTGCCCTACCTCACCGACTTTACATACAAGTATATGGTTATTAATGTAACTAGTCTGAGGAGTTCCACTGAAAACTAATTATCTTCAATTCAGATCCACAGTTGTTCGCATGAAAACAAATCAGAAAACTCATAGCTCATCAGATTCCCGTATTAAAAATTGTATTTAAAGCGGCAAGAAAAAAATTTGATTTAAGAATGTGTCTTATGCCTAAAACACAGTACAACCTTTTGTTATACTGCTGAAAGATTCACTGAGTTGCCGTACCTCTGTAGAAAGAGTTGACCAGAGAG